>JNEY01000022.1:360269-396946 GCA_020875895.1 Aphelenchus avenae
CAGCGCAACTGATGCGATCTTTTTCGAGCATCTCTTGCTTCGTGGGGAAGTTCTGGAAGACGGTTCCGCTTCGCACGTGAAGGATTCTGCTTGCCATGCGCTAAACGAGTCATTGCGTGACTGGCTGCCAAGGAAACCAACCTTGACGTTCGAGCCGAAGGCCAGCATCTGCGAATCGTGATTGAAGCGAATGAAGCTTGCCGACGTGGTGAGGTTGTTGAGAACGTACAGTGACTTAGGCTGCTCAGTCGTCACTGCCGTAGCTGCATCGTAGACGTTTACGACACCAGTATTAGATCTGAAATTTTGAGATGATGTGACTCAGAAGTCAGCTCCGGTTTCGAAGTGAACTGAAGCAAGAGGATTGCAATAGGATGCTTACCCGCATGCAATAAACTGTCCGTTCGGACTTGTTGCGAGGCCGGTCCCGCGTACGGATCCCTCGTCGCGGAAGAAATTCTGTTCTCCCTTGCGTCGCAGGTCCCATGCATAAACGGTTCCATTATCTAGAAAGCAGCTTATGTCGCACATACAAGCAATGCAATTCGCACCAGTCATCGCGTAGATCACGTTGTTGTCGGAGGAGGAAAAGCAGACGTCGATCACCCTTCCGGTTGCGTAGAAGGTGTGCATGTGTTCCATAGCCTACAAGGAGCGAATGTTGTATAGTTTCTTTGTAGAATGTAACCTTGATGGCGAAGACGTACACGTCTGCCGTGCTGCCAATCATGGCGATAAGCGTCCCATCATGCGAAATAGCGAACTTGTTGCTCTGCTTCGTCAGCGGCATTACTGAAAGTAAACTATTTCGTAGCAGAGGCCAAAAGATCTCCTATCGAGCATGCACTCATGAGAGTCGACAATGTACCTTGTGGTCGTCGTACTTGTGACACTTTCCCTTCCAGGAGGTCGTACGAGAAGAAGTAGTTCTAAAAACGGTACTTGTGTTCCGCAACCAAATGGAAGCATACGTTTCTCGATGAACCGGCCATTAGGTAGGCGCCGCCGTCGTAGAATTCCGCAAAGTCCACACCGAACTTTTGGAACTCGACTTCTTGCAGGAAACTGTCCGACTTCTTCAGTCGCAAGTTATCAGCGTCCTCGACAAACCTGGAATTAGCGACCTTCACTGTGCAATGCTTACTTGAGACGTACCTCGAATAGCGCAATACGGCCTGCTACGCTTCCGGTGACCAACACTGGCCGCGAGGGATGAAACTTCACCACGGTCAGCGATCCCTGTAAGCAGTGGATCGCTCAAGCTCGTACGGAACATCCTACTTTTGCATGCCCGACGGTGATGTCCTTCAGCTTATTTGTCGCCAAGTACGTCTTCGCCAGTACGGTTGACTTCGTGATGTACTTTCCCGTGGACTTGGTCATTTCACGAAGAGCACCCATGACTTCGTCGCCTTCAGAGTCGTCGGACTCGCGGCTCGCGGAAGCGTCGCCTTCTAAAGTGTCGCATCTTTCTGTGGGATAGTCGTGAGGAAGATTCCCACCTGGAGCTATCTTGGCCCATTTCGGTGTTCGTCCAACGTGGCTTGCCTTCTGGTACGTCTCCCGCAATCTCTTGCGATATTCCTAAAACGACGACTAAAACATGCACTTGCCGGTTACACAGTACCTTTGCCGAAACTGCATCAGTGGGAGCAAGCTTCGGGTATTTGTGGCCGGTAATCCTGTTAATTTGAACGCCTTCGACTTCGTCTCTCGCATCGTCTTCATCGCTCCAAACAGCCTTCGGTTCGTCCTTTGACTGAATACAACAATCATTAGGTGCTAGCTTGAAGTGATAGTAGCATACCTTCCCTGCGGAACTTCCTCGCTGCCTTGCAACGTCCTCGGAGGTTGCTTCACTTTCTGAGTCCGACCCTTGAAGCCGTACCTCTTCGTCTTCCGAATCGTCACTGTCGTCGTGTGCTACGTGGCTGAAGAGCTTCTTCACCAACGCTGCTTCCGACATGGCTTTCGATTAGTAGCAGAATAACGTTGCTAAATTGCGCGCAGAACAGCAGGTACAGAATAGCAGGTCCGTTTAATTGGCGAAGTGCATTCCGTCTGCTAAAGGACAGTGGCTATCGACGGTTGGCAGTTAAAATGACGAAGTTTCTATGTAAACGTGCATGGGTAAGAAGAGACATGATATGCAGAAACAATGTCAGAAACGATATGCGAGTCAACCAATGGCACTAGGAGATGCCACTTGGTCCTAAGCTGACTAGAAGAGAAGAGAAAAGAAACTGACAAGAGAATATAACTGCATGGCAATTCTACTATCACAAGCTAAAAGTGCAACAAAGTCCTAGCTTAAGTCGATAAGAGTCTGATTCATGATTGAGTTAGTGACTTTATTCCGGGTTTACAAGGAAAATAGCTAATGTTCGAGTCAGACAGTGCGCGCGTTATTCGTCTTCGTCGGGGACTTCTTGCGTCGGCACGTGGTCCCGCTTGTGCTTGTCGTATTCGTGTGGCTTGAGTTGAACGAAGGACAGCTCCAGGTGCTCGTCTACCTAGAAGTTACGAATTAAAGTGACTAAAACCTACAAGGAAATGGTTAGGCCGACGAAAGAAAGGGAAGGAAACGGTTAGGCCGACGACGGTTAGGCCGACGAAAGAAAGGGAATACAACTTACTTGTACGACGGCCGCGTAGTTGCACATGTCCTCGTGGTATCGCGCGGCGGAGAACACGGTGATCAGTTGTCGCTTGGCGAAGAACGCGTATCCGAATTCCACCACCTAAATGGGAAGAGATTACAAGGCGGGCCAAGGAGACGATGCTTACTTGGTGTGCCCGAACGATCAGGTCGATGTCGAGCTGCTTGCACGTCTCGCGCACCGTCTCCTCGCCGAAGACGTGCGCCACGTTGCGGACCTTGTTCGGAGCGAAGCCGCGTATGCCCGGCTCGGGGTCTGCCCACAGGAGGTCTTGCGCGAGGCCGCTGACCTTCACCAGCGGTCGCTTGATGTTCCGGATGTCGTCGAGCGAGTGCAGGTCCGGCCCGATGCCACCGTGCATGCAGAGGATCCGCTTGGCCACGAGTGCCGCAAGCGGCATCTCCGAGAACACGTCGCTAAAAGAGAAAGTTAGAGGTACCAGTGAAAGTTAATGGTTCACGCTTGACTTACTTGAAGCGGTCGTAGAGGTCCTTGAAGTCGTTCGGGTAGCGCTCACGCAATTCTTTGAAGAAACCGTATGACCTAAACGCGCAGGTGTATTGTGAGCTCAATAGATCCACGACTTACTTGTTGATGTTCGCGAGCTCGTGGTTGCCGCGCAGCAGGGTGATCTTGCCGGGGAACTTGATCTGCAACGCGAGCAGCAGCACGATGACCTCAAGCGAATGATGACCACGGTCGACGTAGTCTAAAGCACTAGAATGCGAGTGAAGGAATGAACGCGAAATGATTACCTCCCAGGAACAGGTAGCTGACTTGGAAGGGCAGGCCGCATCCGCCGAAGATCCGCATCAGGTCGCAGTATTGACCATGGATATCTCCGACTGAAACACCAAAGGTAAAACTGGGCTAGACCTAGAAAGTGAGGAATGAACGTACCGATGTTAACGGGCGGATTGACTTCCACCAGCGTGTTCTGCTTGTGCATCGATACCTTGGCCAGGTCGAGCAACGCGCGTAGATCGTCCGGCTCGTACTCCTGTTTGACGGCTCCGGCCAGCAAGTGCTTCTTGATCAGCGCCTTCACGTGCAACTAGAACGGGAGGTTAGTCAGCAAACCTTCATCCCGCTTACCTGCTTCTTCGGCACGGAGCTCTTTGTCTCGCCTTCAGCAGGGCTTGCGGGTCCGGCATCTTTCTAAAATAACACTTTCAAATGTACAAAAGGACAAAAGCTCCAGCAGTGCTATTCGGCAAAATTTACCTTGGGCGTGTCTTTCAGCTCCGCGGGTATGATGGGGTCCTTCGCGTTCTTTGCGTTGTCCTCGGCCGCCTTGTTTGGCGCCAGCGCTGGCTCCTTCGATCCGCCTGGGTTGCTCTTCTGCTAGAATGTCGTACGCTGAGGAATATGTCCGAATGTGGTTACTTTTTCTTCGTCGGCCTTTGTGGCGGCAGGAGCAGGAGCGGCAGGGGATGGCGTAGTCGGTTTTGGCGGCGTTGGCGTTGCCGGCGTTGTCTGCTTCGGTGGTGGTTCCGCGGCCTTCGGTTCTTGCTTGGGCGGTGGCTAAACGAACTAGAAGACATCTCAAGCACTGCAACACTAACCTCGGCGACAGTCTCCTTCTTTTCCGGCTTGACCTTCGTCGATCCGTCGACGGGCTTGTCCTTCTTCTGCTTTTCCTAAAGCATCTCTAAATAGCGAAGGCCCGTCGTGACGAACGCTCTGTTTCTCCGGCGGAGGCGGCGACTCTGGCGGTTGCTCTTCCGGCGCGGGCACGTACTGACTTGGCGCATTCGGCGCACGGGCGTTGTTCGATGCCATGAAGAAGACGTTGGCGCGGCAAGAGACGAGTGCTCAACGCGGCAGTCGCTAGAAGATGGTGCGGGTAGTAACGCCCATTCGTCAATGTGCTGCTGCTATATAGAAGGACGATTTGCATTCGTAGAGCTTGGGCAGCCATCATAAGCTTGCGAGCGACGCCTCTGGAACGACAGTTACCTGGACGGTAGGTGCAACATTGCGAAGGACATGCAGGAGTGTTGCGTGAGCTTCATAGTAACTCGATCATCCAAGATATTCAACAAGCAAGCTGTTTAGTTTATTCAAAGTAAAATCCTGATAGATTGTTGGCACTAACATGCTACAGCATAGTCATGGCCTCTCGCTCGCGAGCTTTTCGCTCTTGGTCTTCCCGGTACTTGTCATGTTCTTCTCGCAAGTATACCATCAGGTCCTCCAGCCCGATTTTTTGCTTCGCAGAAACGAAGAAAACTTCGAAGCCGGTAAACTGCGATCGTATCGAAGAAAAGGCCTGCAAACAGACAATGTCAGTCAGGCGTACACTGTCAGTGCAAGTCTCCCTCACCTGATCGATGGCTAAGTCCGTCTTGTTCACAACAACGGCGCTAGGCTTATCCAGCAGGGCTGGCTGGTAGAGCTCGAGTTCCTTGCGCAGTGTGTCGAACTGCTGACGCACGTCCCCAAGGCTGTAGTCGAGGACGAAGAATAGACACTGGCATCGTTCGATGTGCTTGAGGAAGGAGAAACCCAGTCCGACGTTTTTGTGCGCTCCTTGGATGAGGCCAGGAATATCGGCCACTAAAGTCCCTCTCGATGACCGAATTTGACGAAAACATTGTTGCCTACCTCCTACTTGCTCATAGTCGTCGTAGTGGATCATCCCGACGTGTGGGTTCAGTGTCGTAAACGGATACGCGGCTACCTTCGGTTTCGCTCGCGAAATGGAACGAAGTAATGTTCTGAATGTCGCATACTGTGCCGCAACTAGCCTTTCATAACATACGACTTGCCGGCGTTAGGGAAACCGACCAATCCAGCGGTAGCCATCACGCGCATTTCCAAATCGTAGTGTACCTAAATCATTTCACGGCAATTCGTGAATCTTTCCGACAGCCAACGTACCCGCTCGCCCTGCGCCCCCACTTCGGCCTTCAAGGGCTTGCGGACTTCGTTGGAGACGTAGAAGTGATTGCCGTGCCCACCGGCTCCTCCTCGTGCAGCAATGAATATCTCATCCTGGCGCATCAGCTCATGCAGTATCCGATCGTCACCTGCGAGGCGGATCATCGTATTGAGCGGAACCTGAACAAAGGTTCTTGTTGCGTCTACGAGAAAACTGGCGTGCGAGAACTCTGGTAGTACCCACCTCTAAGTAGACATGATCAGCGTTCTTCCCATGACAGCATTCGCCCATCCCGGGGCCACCGTTTCTTCCCTTTGCGATGGTACGCAGCTGCGACAAATCACGCGTTTGAGCGTTTGCTAAAGCAACGATCAGCCAACAGTGGCATGGATGAATGTTTACCCTTTAGTATGACGTGCGCTCCATTCCCGCCATTACCGCCGTCAGGGCCTGCGAAAGGTTCGTTTTTGGCTCGGAGAAACGAGACCATGCCGTTCCCGCCGTTACCACCGACGCATGTAACCGACCGATAGTCGACGAACGTCTTGGCCTCTCCCTCGCCATGTGGCTTCTTCGGGAATACGGGTCGCTTCGTGAACAAGGTATCCGCGGATGTCGAAGGGCGAGCTGTGGAAAACAAGCGAACGGGCACCACCAGCCTTCCGATCATTACGCTACAAATTCCGCATTGTGCTAGATCAGCGTGCGTTTCAGTGTAAGAGAATAAGCGCAGTCAAGTATCTATTTGCAGGCGATGAAAAGTTACGGCTGATGCTGCAGGCATGATTCGTCGGCTTCCACATTTCATTCATACACGGAAGGAACAACAAAAACGTAAACTCGTTCGAGCCTGAGAGGTGTAGGCAGTGAAAGTGACGTTTCACACATACTCGATAACTGGAAGTATTCATGCGCGACAGAATAAAGACTTTCGTGCTCGGCACCGTGGATCACAATATGATGACCAGGCATACGGTTTAAGCACTACAATAGAAAGACTTGCCATCCAAATGATTTGACATGGCTTATGTAGGCAATGAGTAAGGTAGATTGCGCATTGAAGGCACGATTATGCGAAACAATGAGATAGAGCGGCTTCGAAGTGACTTAGGTTAAAGCACCGTAGCGATGAATAGCAGCTGGAGCGTCGAGGTAAGTTTCCTTTACGGAGCTCATTCCTTTGAGTCAGTAGAGACAGCCTAAACGGTTAAGGGAACCGAGGAATTCCGCTGTCAACTAACCTCAGAAGATGCCAAAGTGAACGATCCCAAGGCTTGAGCGATGTCATCAATCGACGTATCTTCGGCCGTGTTCGACTTCACCTGCTGTTGTTTGGCTCTCGACATCGTTGCCATTTGGGCGGAAATCGTGCCGTCCTCCCGCTCGACGAGCTTCATCACATTGCATTCCAAGCGGGCCACGGAGATTCGCGGAGGTTCCACGCTACTCTTAGCTGCGGTTGCCGAGTGCTCGCGTTCGATGCGCAGACGAGCAGCCCGTTTCATTTCCTCGATCTTCTTATCCGGCGAAGAGTGCTCGGAGGACGACCTTGATGACGTGCGTGCGTCGTCCTCGCTTGACGAAGACTCTTCGGGGGACGCCTATAACCGCAGGTGTACAAAATCGAGAAGCACGGTAAGCGGTTAGTAGGTACATACATTGCGCATTCGCATCTGTTCTGCGTAGTGCTTCCTCAGGTGCGGAGGAACGTAGAGATTGGCGGTCTGCATCTTCTTGGCATGATCAGCTTTAACTTCTGTAAATCTGTCACTGACTGTTCTGTTACGAATTAGCAGACAAACCTTCAGCCTTCTTCCGTCTGCGCTCACTGACGAAGTCATGGTACGCCGCTCTAAATAAGCCTTAGGGTCACCTTTTACTATTCATCAAGGTAAAGTACTTGCCTTCGAGTTCTTACCTGTCCACTTGGTTTCGGATGATCGCTTGCAGAAATCCATGCGATTTATCGAGTCGCGGCGTGCGTGACGTACGAGTCGAGCCGTTGTCGCTGGATGGCGTCAGTGGTTCAGCGTTCATTGGCTTCGATGTTGTCCGTCCACCAGCTTCAGTTTCGGTAGCTGTCCTCAACGAACCGACAAACAAAGGATTAATAGTGTGAAGGTCTGAATCCGTATTTGCGAAGTCCACGACAACTCGCCAAAAATTTCGGCACGAATGAACAGACTCGAAAGCTAGGGTTACAGACGACAGGAAATGAGACTTACTAAGACAAGAACAATTAATGTCAAAATGCCGAACTGCGACTAGCACAAGACCGGTGTTTTCGCTTCAATGGGGACATTTTGCAACAGTTCGCATAAGCCGCTCTCATTAATTAAGCGATAATTGTAGGGAACGTTTGGATTGGTGGTCGTCAGGGGCATAAGGCGTATGCAGGAAAGCAGCATAACCATGGGCTTTTGCCGAATTAGCATCGGCGGTTCAGCGACAGTTCATTTCCAACAAACAAAGCGGGCGCGTTAAGCGCAATACGACAGTCGTGTCGATTGGTTCCATTGTTCCAATGCGGACAATGTGCTTGCTACCAAGCGCCTCGCCGGTAAACAACGAGCGAGTTTCCATATTTCGTTGACTGCAGTGTTACATGCTGACCATCAGACATTGCTTGGTTTCACTGCACCTCGCACTTGGTTTCATGCTTGACGTGATTTCATGCTGACATCAAAGCGGCGGACCAAAGAACTATCAAGTTGATCGCTGCAGCCACAGTGTAGCTCCACAGCGATTACTTGTACTCGCTTTCCGCTCTACTGGAGAAGCTTTGGACAAAACGTAACGCCGGATTCCTTAAGTGACTGAGTGTTGGTGCCAACAACGTCATTCTCTTTGATCAGTAGACGTTTATTGACTAAGTACAGGCTTTCTCCCGCCGATGCATGCTATACCGGGGGAGCTGTTACTCTTTTCCAGGACAAGGGTCATCGGTTGGTCTCTAGTCGGCGCTAATCGTACAAATATTGCCACTGCACAAGCCGGAAAAGCGTTTGTTTCGTTCACCTGCCGTGTGCGCCACCAAAGACCGCAACCGGTTTTTGACAGTTCCGAAACGGTGACGCGAAGTGTGATGGAATGCTGCCCGGCGGGCCAAGCGTACGGAAGCCGTCTGCCCTCATTGTCATCACCTGCCTCAGGGTAACGCTGTTTTTTTACAGCGTGAAAGCCTATTCCTACCATCAGGTCTACGGTTCGACCATGAGCCGCACTCATCCTCGAGCTCCACGTAGTAAGACGTTAGCATGCTTAGATTCGCTTGCATATGAAATCTGTAGCGACTCCATGGCCGGTGAACGTGCGATCGACACTTTGTGGACAAGCACGCGCTCTGTAGTGGAGCTTACCCTGCGACCGGCTAATCGGTTTTGCTTGCTGATGCTTTTACAGGTGCGCAACCCGTCGAGACCGAGCAAACAAAAACGTTTTTCGCTTTTGTATTCATCCTCGGGCATCTCATTGAACGAGCGCGCGAGTGCGCGACAAGCGAAGAAGCCGCTTCTTCGCGCTTTAGCCTGCACTTTGCTCTCGAGGCAAACTCCTCCGCGAGTTTGTGCCTGGCCCTCTAGCTCAGGGTGCTTCTCTACGGTAGGCGTGGCTCTATTTCTTAGCCAGCTACATGCATGACGCCGTAAGCGTTCTCTTTTGCAGCAGCAGTTACTTCCTTATTTTTAGACCAGTTACTGCGTTTGCTTAGGACGTAAGATTGAAACGTTTATTGTGCTTGTTTACTACCCTGGTCAAATTCACATCTCACCCGGATGCTGCGGCGTCTGTATTTCATAAAAAAAATCTGGAACATGCTATTAGTCGCATACCAAGGGCTAACGCACATCGTTACCCCTTGACATAGACGTATACAAAAGGTTTCAGATCTCTCATAGTTTGGAAAGTCACCATGTCGTCCTAGTGTTACGTACTTGACTGCGCTTGGCGGCAGCAGCAGCGATATCTGCTCCGAACAGGTTAATCCCTAGCGACCGCGAGCAGTGACAAAGTAACCAAGGAAGTCCCCCTTCAGCGGCACTAATTACCGCAACAAATGCAAACCCACACCACCGAGATTCATAAGCGTGGTTGTAGTTGGCGCCGCATTCGAATTGTTCTCTACAAATTCACTGTCTTGACGTCTGAGTCATTCCTTGACGCTTCAAAGCACATTTGCCGCGCAGTTCTGCCGCAGCCGCAGACGCACAACTTCTTTGCTTATCATCGCGTAAACATTGCCCGGTCAACGAAAGACACCATGCATTCCAGCGGTGTCGCGGGCAACGGTGCGGTGGTTCCATATCGTGTGATTTACCACTGCTGCTGCTGTCGTCGCTGCCGCGCGTCGTCGAGACTCTGCCCGGCGCAGCGTCGAGAGCGGAACAGAGGCCAAGGTTGTGCTGGTGCGAGAAGCGCGATGTCTCCGAGACGCGCGTAGCGAGCGGTGAGAAGTCCCCGGTGCACGCACCGGTATGCACAATAATTTAATGACGGTGGCTGATGTTGTTGATGATTGGGCTGATTAGTTTCGACGAGCGGTTCATTTGTTGTGAGGCGACTGATTACGCGCGCGCCTCGCTTGAGCGGCCCTGGCGGCGCTGCGTGGCCGGTGTGTTACTCTACTGATAGAGTGGAACCTATCTGGCGATGGTGGTTGCGGCGGTGACGGGAGGGAGGCCCACCACCACCGAAAATGGAGAGAGGCAAGGACGACGCGTCGGGAGCACTCGCACTTTGAATTCTGCCCGCCACCGGTTACATCGCGTCTGCAACCGTTCGTACTATTGGATTCTACTTTTTATGCTCTCTCCCAGTATACTTATTTTCCTGAAGCGACGTATCTGATAACGTGCAGACTCGTGTCGTTGGTTTCCTCCTTTGGAAGCAACCTGAACGTTGCACTTTCGGCCTGATTTCTGAAAGGCATCCTCGTTGCATAACTCGAGATCGGCGTACCCCTCCCGGTCCATCAAAGAGTAACCGTAATTGCAGTTACGGCTTTCACTACGGCCCCTAATATAAACCAGGAATCCTAAACAGAAGAAACCAATGTCAAAATTGCCTTCCTTGGGGTCCCATTGACCAACGTCAAATAGTCCTTGTCTTACCGGGAGGTCCCCTTTGCTAATGCCTTTGTCTTAATGCCTTAGTCAGCAACCTTTTAAAATCATGCTAAAAAGTACGAAAGTTTCCCCAATACAGTGTCAAAATTATGGTCAGTATGGTAAGGGTCCTTTTTCCTGAAAAACCCCAGTTAGTTTCAGAGCCCACGGTTTCGGGGCATCTGACTAGCAACTACTTTGAGTGCCGCCGCCGTCGTATAGTCCCATAAACGGATCGCGCCCCTGACCCCATCGGTTATCCGTCACTTTTCACTACTTTATCTCCCGGCGATCTTTTTCGATCGAGCACATTCCGTGGGCGCATCCGTCCACCATCCTTGGGCACTGAGGATGCGAAATGTTTGCTGGTCTCGGAGGGTCGTTCACTTTTGGTCGACCTTCGATCTTATCGCCGCTTTGCCAGGTATGATGGCACTGCTCTTCCCCAAAATCATATTATGTGCTCACTCACGGCGGTTGCTGCACGTAGGCCTGTCATGGCGGACCTTCGGGCTGTCCTTGGCGAAAAACTTCCAAGCGGTAGCTTAATTTAGTAATCCTAGCTCTATCCCACAAGAACTTTTCGGACTGCGACGCGCCAAAAAACGACGGCCAAATGCGATTTGACTTCTCCCCCCATTTGACATTTCGTCCGGTGTACGGCACTGTACTTCGTGTGGCGTCTATTTATTTGTGTTATTTCCACCTTCCTACCCTACCCTACTCGCCTTCCTTCGTCGGCTCAACTACGGCATCTAGCCCACTCATCGACGTAAAGTTTTATTCGGATCTACTGGTTATTCTGATTTGCTACTGGACCTGAATGGTTACTGCACATCGCTGGTCCTGGATAAAAGCGGTCATTCGCATGCTACCTGAATATTCGACGGCGCATTATCCTTCTGGTCAACGTTGGCATCGCTATCTTTACCTTTGGTTATCTGGCTTAATGAGCGAAACGACTTCATAAAGCTAGGTTACCAAAGCTAAGCGTAGCGAAGACGCCCACTCTGAACTCGAATCAAAGGGATCGATCCTCTGCACTTTTACGTCGTTTACTTCGACGAAGCAAGCTCTGCGAATTCGGCACGGAATGCGAGAACACTACCTGCGGGACAACGTCGATGGTCCAATTACTGTTCTCCAACCACCCAGAGCCCGGTAGGCAATGGTTGCGTGCATAGCGCGATCAGAGGTGCAGGCTCATGCAACGAGCAAGATATGTTCCTTCGCATCTAGGCACTTGTGTGTCCGGACAAGATTCCAAGTCTCGGGTGGCCTCTCGGAACTACCTGCCTGGCTCGCTCTGTATTCCGGGGAAAATAAAGTACGACCATTCTAAACCTCTAGGAAAGCCTGCTACTTCTAGCAATCGTTACGCGTAAGATGAGAATGCACAGTCAGAACTTTATTATCGGAACAGAATATTCCAGTACGGCGTGGCACAACATCATGAGGTACTGGCCCCTCACAGTCCCTTGTTGTAATAGACTGTCTTGGGGGCGTTGGGCATCGACGAAATCTTGTCTGCAAGCGGCTTCTCCAGTTTCTCGACCTAAAGCGGTACGAGCGAGAAATGACGTCCGCTTGAAACCACAAGAGTTTGGTTGACTTACCTTACAGTCACTCTTCTGCGGGAACAGCGCACAGCCAATGGGAGTCGCAAAGGTGAGCATGAATCCGGCATACATCGTTTGGAGCGGAGCTGCGATCCATTCGCGCTTCTAGAATTAATGTAGAAAAGAATCATATCCGTTTAAAATTACCTTGTACCATGCCTGTCGCGCAATTCTTTCCATGATGAACGGTGCCGAAACTATAAAGAGAATGTTGGGAAGCAGCAGGTGACGCGGAACTTACCCATGAAGGGAATCGCCATGAATATGCGACTTGCAACAACCATAGGCTAAATACGCAGTGCACGTTACTACTGATGATACAGTCCGTACGATCGCGTAGTATGCCACTCGCGTGCTCTTGCCAAGCTTCTGGCCTGTCTCGTCCTCAACGGTGATTCCTTCCGAAAGTTCCCTGAAATGGTAGAAGTAGTATGAGAACTCTGAAGCCGGTCATACTTTATGCGAATGATCGGCACGTTGACGATGTTGGCGGCAGAAACGGATACAAACGGAACGAGACGGGCAGCTACCGGTGGCATTTTCTGAAGGCCTCAATCAACGGGTCTGTGCAGGCACATACCTTGGCCCATGTTTCAAGTGCAAGCGCGGTTGATACGGCTCCTCCAGTGGCGGCTAGGTACGCGATGAACAGACGCTGCCCTGACGGCGCATTTTCTCCAGCTCGGTTTGCGTAGTTGACACTTGCATTGTAAGTCTAGTAAGTAGAAATAGTAAGCATCTTGCTGCATGATTACCTGGTTAATCCACTGCCAGAATACGACGGAACGACGGTTGCTAAAATGTTCTTGGATAAAGAAAGGGAGCTGATCGACTAACTGGATAAAAGTGAGCATGCATCCAGTGATGGTCATATTGCACGGCACTTGACTGCTCATTCGACCGAGGAAGAACTGCTTCTCGCCGGTTTCCGGATGGAATGCCGAATCGTAGACATGCTTCGCCTGCCATAGCTCGTCCACTGTCAGGCCCGCACGGCACGATGCCCTTCCTACAAGCGACCAATGTAAGTTCAGATTGAGCACAACGTACCGATAGCCCTGTACGATTGTGCGGCATTCGTCGAGACGCTCGTTAGATACAAAGAGATTGAGCGGGTTCGTCACGGTGAAGAAGTGCTTCAGACGCCCGTCGAAAGTGCTCTGGTCCCATCGTGGCTTGGATATGTCGGGACGAGTGACGAGCTCCTTGACGAGTGCGGAGGACATTGTACTAACTATGGATGTTAGCTGAAAACGACCGGTTTATGCCATACTGATGCAAATTTTCACCAGCTTGGCCCGGAACGAGACGCAGACCTACCCACTCGTCGTGTGTGTTCTCCATGTAAAGGACGGTCACAGACCTTGCACTTTTGGCCGCTCCGTCGGGCAAAAGTTGATGTATTGAGAAGATGCACCCACACAACAGAACAAAGCAAAGTGGAGGAAACTATAGCGACCTCTCTTATTGTCATTGCCACACATTTCTGGCTTGACCAACAGCAACACTTAAAATTTGAGCCTAGCCTGTGTCATACGTACTGTGAGAATGATAGTTTACTGCTACCCGGCTTGGATTCGATCTGAAATAAAGGTGACTGGCATGTGCTTGCACGGACACATGATTAAGGTGAACATGTTCAGTTTCCGTCAAGCTACGAGTTTACTCTTTGCACCTCCATGAAAAAGAAAGTATGAGGATAAAAGAACCAGCAACTAGACATTCAGAAAATCTCACTCGGCTAGTTGACTGCAACGAGCTGTAGGGGAGCTCCCTTGTCCAAAGGCTACCCTTTTGCACTACGTGCGTTGAAACCGTCAGATATCATTTCGTTAGGTAATTGCGCACTAGGGAAACACTTGACAAAAAGTAATGATCAGAAGTGCAGGTTCACGCAACGAGCAAGATATGTTCCTTCGCATCTAGGCACTTGTGTGTCCGAACAAGATTCCAAGTCTCGGTTGGGCTCCTCGCGGAACTACCTGCCTGGCTCGCTCTGCATTCCTGGGAAAATAAAGTACGACCATTCTAAACCTCTAGGAAAGCCTTCTCCTTGTAGCAATTGTTACGCGTAAGATGAAAATGCGCAGTCAGAACTATATTATCGGAACAGAATATTCTAGTACGGCGTGGTACAACATCATGAGGTACTGGTCCCTCAAAGTCCCTTGTTGTAGTAGACCGTCTTGGGAGCGTTGGGCATCGATGAGATCTTGTCTGCAAGCGGCTTCTCCAGTTTCTCAACCTAAAGCGGTACTGTTTAGTTTAAGCATGTACACCGAACATTTAGACGCACAGGCCCTTGACTTACGTCAAAGGCACTCTTCTGAGGGAACAGAGCACAGCCGATAGGAGTTGCAAAGGTCAGCATGAAGCCGCAGTAGAACGTCTGCAGTAGAGCTGCCATCCGCTCGTGCTTCTAGGGAAAGATGGTTATTTACCCATGCGTCCTAAGCGCAAACGTACCCTGAACCAGGAATGTCTCAAAATCTTTTCCATGACAAAGGGCGCGGTAACTAGAACGCTGCGTCAGATCCGAGGCGTGCATCGCGTTTACCTAGGAAAGGGACTGACATGAATATCCGACTGACGACGACCATCGGGATTGCATAGTATGCCACTCGCGTGCTCTTGCCAAGCTTCTGGCCGTTCTCGTCCTCAACGGTGATTCCTTCCGAAAGTTCCCTGAAATGGTAGAAGAAGTACGAGAATGCTGAAGCCGGCCATACCTTATGCGAATTATCGGCACGTTGACGATGTTCGCGACAGAGACAGACGCAAACGGAATGAGGCGAGCAGCTACCGGCGGCATTTTCTAAAACCTACTTATTTGAGAATGTGAACTGAAGTCGTGCACCTTGGCCCATGTTTCGAGTGCAAGCGCGGTCGATACCGCTCCTCCCGTGGCGGCCAGATATGCGACGAAGAGACGCTGACCTGAAGGCGCATTTTCTCCAGCTCGGTTTGCGTAGTTGACGCTTGCGTTGTAAGTCTAATACGAGGTAGCAGTAGTAAGCATCCTGCTGCAAGATCACCTGGTTAATCCACTGCCAGAATACGACGGAACGACGGTTGCTAAAGCCGCTAACTAGTTACCAAAACCAAGTGCATTCACTAACTGGATGAAGGTCAGCATTCCGCCCGCAATTACCATGTTGCACGGGACTTGGCTGCTCATCCGACCAAGGATGAACTGCTTCTCACCGGTTCCCGGGTGAAAGGCTGAATCGTAGACGTGCTTCGCCCTCCAGAGATCGTCGACGGTAAGTCCACTCGATACGATACCGTTCCTGAAAGCAAGCGCCGTACAGCCAAGGATCGATTGACGTGCAGCACGTACCGATAGTCCTGTACGATTGTGCGGCATTCGTCGAGACGCTCGTTAGACACACAGAGATTGAGCGGGTTCGTCACGGTGAAGAAGTGCTTCAGGCGCCCGTCGAAAGTCCGCTGGTCCCATCGAGGCTTCGAGATGTCGGGACGTGTGACGAGCTCTTTGACGAGTGCGGTGGGCATTGTTAACAATGGGTTTCGTACTTCATAACGATCTGTTCTCTGCTGCGCGATGTAAATTTTCAAGCTCATGGGAACAGGGCATGAAATTTTACTTTTTGTTGTTCTTCCCCCCCTACTGAAGAAGTGCGTTTTTGCGCCATGGAACCTCTTTATGTAACGAAAAAACCTGAAAAACAATAGAACGAGAAGCGAACGCAATGTACATCGGTGCGGAGGCTGCAGGAACCCTTCATTTGGTGGTCTTGTCGCGCATGTTCGGATGGTAGCGAACGCCCATGGCCTTCAGGTCGCTGATGACGTGCTTCGGGAGCGAGCCAGATACGCTGACCGCATACACGCCACGGCACTTGCTGTTCGTCTTCTGTAAAGAGGTCATGTGTCAACCTGGTAGGCGAAGCAGAGTAACGCTTGTAAAGGTAGTAAAGGTCATGTAGGCAGTCAGTTGATCACGTTCGACTAGCGAAGCAGCGCAACGCTGCACGTACCTACCTGCCAACGGCACACCCAGGAATCGCTCGGTTCGCACCCAGCAATCATCCCGTCGAAGTTTGCACTAAACTGAATCCTTGAGTTTTGAGTCCTGCTTAACACACTTTACCTGGTGCACTCGTAGACCTTCTCCATATCACCCTTGAGCTGCAGGAAACGCTCGCAGTTGTCGCAACCGTCCAGTTCGAACTGGTCCACGGACTTGATCAAGGAGCAGTACTAAAGATCTATTGCTTTAGTGGTCGGCCGTGTACATTATGGTCCGAAGACTCAAGTTCCTGCTAATCACGGTCTGTTAGTAGACAACTCACCAGGCAAGCACGTAGGCCCTTGAGATCGCGCGGGATTGTTTCGATTGACATTATCGTAAAGCTCCTAAATTCCTAAACAAAGTGTTTTAGTAGGATTTCGCAATTTTAGCTAAGCCACATAGAGGAAAAAGAAAATGAAGTCGCGCTTCTGGCTGCACATAGTGCATGCAGAATGCCAAGAATTCGCCTTGCGCGTCTAGTGCGCATTCCAACTTCCGTTAAGTATCACCAACATGCATGCCGAGGGTTAGGTACAAGTTAAGTTAGACAGGCAATCATTTGGATCACACCTGGACCGGAATTGGGTATTGATTCCGCCGTTACAAGCAAATGTTCATTCGACGCACCTGAGTAGGTTCTTCCACGCGACAGAGTATTGTACGCGAGTAGCGCAGTGGGTTAGGTGATGGCGAAGCGAACAACGAGGCCGAGTTCGAATCCGCCTATGCGCATGGCGCGGCGGCCGTGAAATGGAAGACCCGATTCTGATAACCCACTATGTATCGTACAGCCCTAGTTAGGTCCTTGTTTAACGACAACGTACTGATCCCCTTTTGCTTCATATTTTGGAAGAAGTATTCTTACAGCAGGGACATCAGGGGCTAAGCGTCTGACGGACTTCTTGTAGGTAAGCGTGAAGTTGTTGGTTCAAAATATTTATTCTTAGGCTTCCGCGACACTGTCGCTTGACATTCGTACAAAGCCAAATATGGGAGGGAGCTAAGGGGCGTAGCTTTCGCTTCTTTGACCGCACTGGCTATAGCCTACAAATAAACACGAGGGGGCTCGATTATTAGGGTCATTCAAACAGACAATACAGCGAATACGAAAAGGGCTCATTACGAGGGGATATCGGAGGTGGCGATGAGCGCGGTGGACGTCCAGGTTAGCCCCGCATGGATCTGCGCTCTCGAGCACGCCAGTTCGCAAACCACACCTTCACGACCTAAAAGAGCCAAGGCGGCGTGAAGCTCAGTATCGAAGGCACTCGAACTGTTTCTTGACTAGGCAAAATCAAATGCGTACGCAGAAGTCGAGCTGCATCTGCGCGGAGATCGCCCTCAGCTGGTCATCGGTGGGGTGATCCTCCTTGTGGTAGCAGTCGAGCAGGTACTGGCGCTGCTCCACCGTGAGCTCGGTCCGACGACGTCGTAGGCGGAGTCGCGGCATCGGAAGGTCCGGCTCCGGGACCGGGGGACGGTCCAGGCTGAGGAACTCGTTCACGGTGTCCATGTCCTCCTGTGTCAGGTTCTCCTCGAGCGCGTCGTCGTCTTCGTCCTAAACCGGACGTGAGTGTCGTNTGGGCCCACGGGAACGAGCAGTGCACAGGGAACGAGCAGTGCACAACCGATGTTTGTCTGGGGCAGGAGTAGCGACGCTTGGCCACCCACGAGTGCTGCTCTTGGTCTGTGTCTCCTTGCCACCATTGCTGGTTCGTGAAAACGACGGAATACGACGGTCCTCGATCGGTCGGCTTGATAGCACCGGCGGTAGCTTTGAGATGAGAGGAATGCATACCGATCGCACTTACCCCACAGGCAGAGAAATGATGATTACAAAATGCGAAAGTACGCAGGCGGGTTGGTAAACGGCAAAAATACTGTAAAAGTCTACCCCATGTCCGTCAAGCATGTATAGGTATCATAGATCTCTGCCTTGTGGCAGAATGGAGCAATTTTCTGTTGCCTTGAGCCTGGATCCCTTGCGCACTCCATTCTTCGACACTCTCTTCCTTCACGGCCTTGCTCTACTGCGAAGTTCTCTGTGGAACATACATATTTGTTGTATGCTGCCGATAACGCGAAAAACTTCCTGCGTTCATACCGAGTCGTCGTTCGAATACCTACGCCGAATAACGACCGCGACGTTTTATTAGCTAGCTACCAGGGACGCATACGCGTATTCTGGTCCAATACACGACAACATGACGATAACCTAAAGCGCTGTGTCCTGGGCTAAACTTTGCGAATTCGCACGCGCTTACCTTACAGTGGGAAAGGTCTTCTCAGCTTTTTAACCGCGACAGATGTAAAACAGAACATACGAAACGGTAACCAGCACTCTCATCTATAAACTTACGTGGGAACAGATGTTCAGCTATAGGTAAAGAACACATACAGGCCCGGCTTAGTTGCATAGTGCCGTATGGAGAAAAAGGTTGTTCGACTGTTACAGGTTTCCATATGGCCCTTAATGGTTGATCGGAGAGTCCCGAAATGCACCTGACTAGTTTGATGTTACATGTCTCCGAGAATTCAAGCCACTTCAAGTTGCGTCTAATGAGAGTATGCCCAATTCTGTCTACAGTGTCTGCCTTCGAATTTGGCGCCTTCGTGGACGGCCGCTTGGCGTTCGCGCGAGGGACCACCCCACGCGGTGAATGAGGAAAGGCCCTGCGCCCGTTGTCACCCTTGGTTAGCAACTGCAAACTTAACGAGTTAGCCCTTGAAAAATCCATGTATGGACGAGAAAAAGACTGATTCTGCAGGGCTGGGCGATCTACCGCAATCTCTGCTCTCTTGCGGCAATTTTTCCCTGATCGGCAGCCGAGAGGCGATCTTTTATGACGCGAGGATTATAATCTGAAAGTACGTTTATATCAATATGTCGGTCTTGCTGAAGCAACGAAGTCGCTGCGTTGCATAAGTAGATTTACAGTGTGCCGCTCTCATTGCGATCATATTCTCGTGCGCTGCGGTTTCTTTGGGCGTTCGATACTTAATTTCTAATTTTAGCAGCCAGTAGTGCCGCTTGAAGTGCTCAGTTTTACTTGCGGAACATTCCTTATGGACGGCGGACTTTCGTCGAATTTTCTTTCCAGTTCTCGGCAACGATTTCTTGGTGCGTTTTCTCTGACGCCTCTGTGCTTTCTTCCTTCTGCTATCGGCTAAGCTTTCAATGCGATGACCATAGACCATCAATCCGTGGTTATTTAGAATCGGGGAGCTATTCCTTCGGTGCTTTCAGTCGATTTACCGAATGTTAGTTTTCGCACATACTATGACTTCTTGACAGCCAGTTATCTGCGGTTTTAGGCTCCGAAAATAGCCTCAACGAGTCTTTCGAGTTCAATGACTTTCTCACCTTTGCACGGAGTGATATCACTGCAAAACGGTAAGGGGATTCTTCATTTCGGTCATTACAAAGTGCCATGTTGCAGGGAATCTGCGGCTAAAAACGCAGTAAACGCTTTCTGTCGACTACCCGACGACGACTCCGACTTCGACGAGTACCTCGACGCTGTTGCCGACTTCTTCACTGATGACGGTACCCAAGACTCTGCTGTAATTAAGCCAACAGATTCTTGTAGAAGTTGTGCAAGTCGCCATATTGGATCAGATCAAGGACGTCTTCAAAGAGCTCAAGAAGATCACCGAGCCATACGAGAAGGCCTGCGAGCGCATCCCATCGCTGATCCTCCAGTGCTTCGGCATCTCAAAGAAGGTCCGTTCACAAGCAGGGACCTTTTACTGCCGTTAGTGTTTGGGCGCATCTAAAAACATCTTGCTTAGCAGTTTGTCCTTAGGAGTGCCATGAGATAGTGGCGTCAAGTTGTATGATGCTCTTCCTAGCGTCAAGCGTTGGAAGTGTTAGGCCTTGTGCGCCCAGTGTGCGTCACTGTGGTGGCCCATGTGCGAACTGTGACAAGTGGGGTCCTTTCTGGACGTGGGTGTCACTATAGGCAAACAGGCATGATCGCGGCCGTTTTAATTTAGTCTTCGTGGAGCTTTCTTTCATTCCCACCAGGATGCGCACAGCATATTTTTAGCTGGTAGCAGTGAAGAGAGTGCTGCTTTCGTGGTTTTTTCTTTTACAAAACGCTTCTGTGACTAGGGATACATGTGTAACTTGATTGCGACTGGCGGTATGGTTAATTCGATGAGTCACCGTGCTGAAAAAGCGACTGTACGTAGTGGCATANTGGGGGCCACGGGAACGAGCATCGTACAGCGAACGAGCAGTGCACAGCCGACGCTTGTCTGGGGCAGGAGTAGCGACGCTTGGCCACCCACGAGTGCTGCTCTTGGTCTGTGTCTCCTTGCCACCATTGGTGGTTTGTGAGAACGACGAAATACGACGGTCCTCGATCGGTCGGCTTGATAGCACCGGCGGTTGCTTTGAGATGAGAGGAATGCATAGCGATAGCACTTACCACACAGGCAGACAAATGATATTACAAAATTACGAAAGTACGCAGACAGGTTGGTCAACTACAACAATAATGTAAAGTCTACCCTACATCCGTTGATCTCAGTGATTCTGCCTTTTAGATGAAGGGATCATTTTCTATTGCCTTGAGCCTATAGTCCTTGCGGAACCCATCTTTAGACACCTCTCTGCCTTCATGGCGTAGCTTTACTGCGAAATTCTTTGTGGAACGTATTTGCTGTAAGCTTCCGAAAACGGAAGACTATGCAGATGTGCCAGCAGACCATGCAATGACCTTGCGGGCGCAACGGTTAGAATAACTAAGGGGAGTTTCGCACAATGCTTCGGCTTGGTTAACAATCTTCTGGTGATGGTCTGCTCACAATCTTCGCTGATCCTTGCCTTTGATGCCCTAGCGCGATGCAAGCAAGAGTTGGTTAATGTTTGTCAGGACCATGGAACACGTGCGTATGCTACCATTCTGGTCTTTGTATGCATGCGCAAGTCGTTTACCAAACTTGGCTGGTGCGCTTCGGAGTGATGCCCCTTTGACGTGCGGATTCCACGCTGAACCCACTGCTGCCTCGTCTCATGCATGACCGAGCAATAAGACGACAACATCACTATAACCTAAAGCGCTGAGTCCTGGGCTAAGTGTTTCGAATTCGCATGCGCTTACTTTACAGTGGGAAAGGACTTCTCAGGTTGCTAACCACGACAAATGTAAAATAGAACTTATCATACGGTAACAAATACTCTTAGCTATGAACTTACCTGGGTATAAATCTTCAGCTATAGGTAAAGACTACATGCAGGCCTGACTTAGTTGGACAATGTACCATATGGAGAAAAAGTTGTTCGACTGTTATAGGCCTCAAGATGGCCCTCAATGTTTGAGCGGAGATTCACGTGATGATATGACTGTACCTGACTAGTTTGGTGTTACATGTCTCCGAGACCGCAAGCCACTTCTTCATTGCGTCTACTAAGAGTATGTCCAATTTGTTTACATGGTCTGCCTTCGAATTTGGCGCCTTCGTGGACGGCCGCTTGGCGTTCGCGCGAGGGACCACCCCACGCGGTGAATGAGGAAAGGCCCTGTGCCCGTTGTCACCCTTGGTTAGCAACTGCAAACTTAACGAGTTAAGCCTTAAAAAGTCCATGTATGGAGGAGAAAAAGACTGATTCTGCGGGGCCGGGCGATCTACCGCAATCTCTGCTCTCTTGCGGCCATTTTTTCCCTGATCGGCAGCCGAGAGGCGACCTTTTATGACGCCCGGATTATAATCCGAAAGCACATTTATATCAATATGTGGGACTTGCTGAAGCAACGAAGTCGCTCGCACTGCGGTCATATTATCGTGCACTGTGCCTTCTTCAAATGTTCGATACATGATTTCTAATTTTAGCAGCCAGTAGTGCCGCTTGAAGTGCTCAGTTTTACTTGCGGACATTCCTTATGGACGGCGGACTTTCGTCGAATTTCCTTTCCAGTTCTCGGCAACGATTTCTTGGTGCGTTTTTCTGGCGCCTCAATGCTTTCTTCATTCCTCGGTCGACTAGGCTTTCAATGCGAATGATAGTAGACCAACAATCCTGGATATTTAGAATCGGGGAGCTATTCCTTCGGTGCTTTCAGTCGATATACCGAATGTTAGTTTTCGCACATACTGTGACTTTTTGACAGCCAGTTATCTGCGGTTTTAGGCTCCGAAAATAGCCTCAACGAGTCTTTCGAGTTCAATGACTTTCTCACCTTTGCACGGAGTGATATCACTGCAAAACGGTAAGGCGATTCTTCATTTCAGTCATTACGAAGTGTTATGTTGCAGGGAATCTGCGGCTAAAAACGCTGTAAACGCTTTCTGTCGACTACCCGACGACGACTCCGACTTCGACGAGTACCTCGATGCTGTTGCCGACTTCTTCAGTGATGACGGTACTCTAGGCTCTGATGTAATTAAGCCAACAGATTCTTGTAGAAGTTGTGCAAGTCGCCATATTGGATCAGATCAAGGACGTCTTCAAAGAGCTCAAGAAGATCACTGAGCCATACGAGAAGGCCTGCGAGCGCATTCCATCGCTAATCCTCCAGTGCTTCGGCATCTCAAAAAAGGTCCGTTCACAAGCAGGCACCTGTTGCTACTGCCGTTAGTGTTTGGGCACACCTAAGAACATCATACTTAGCAGTTTGTCCTTAGGAGGGTCATAAATAGTGGTGTCAAGTTGTATGATGCTCTTCCTAGTGCCAAGCGTTGGAAGTTAGGCCTTGCGTGCGTCATTGTGCAGGCCCATATGCGGGCTGTGACAAGTGGGGTTCTTTCACGACGTGAGTGGCACTATAGCCAAACAAGCATGATCGCGGCCGTTTTAGTTTAATCTTCTTGGAGCTTTTTTCATTTCCACCAGGATGCGTAGAGCGCATTTTTTTAGCTTGTAGCAGCCAAGAGAGCGCTGGTGTAACTTGACTGCGACCGGTATGGTTAATTCGATGAGTCACAGTGCTGGAAAAGCGACTGTACGTAGTGGCATAACATGCCTACTAGTCAGGATGCGAACATCACCGGAACCGTTACGTTCGTGACGCTGAGTAATGCTATGGTACCGGTCTGTTAACAGGTTACATCCGCGAAGTATGTCAACCCAGACTTGCCGCTTGTGCTTGCTCGAGGTGCTACCCTAGGCAAGGTTGTCACCTTGACTGTACTTGAATAGCGGAGTGTTCGTATGCTGGCACTAATCACGTTAAGGTGTACTTCAAACAAAAACGTCTTTTGAGCGAGTTTGCGTGTCTTCTGCGCGTGCAATCCTAAGTATACTGGGGCATAGCAGCTAGTTAAGCGTAGGAGCCCACGTCGTTTCTACTTCCTTGTACGTTTTTCGCATTGCTCTACGGCGTTTTTAGGTGCAGAACTTGGCGATCCAGGCCGTCACGTCCCTGATCGACGAGGAGCTCCTTACCAGAGGTAAGGTTTACTTCCTCGCAACCATGAAGATCTTACATCTTAATGTACACACTACGCACAGAAACAGCAAGTCCTCTCTTTCCTACACGCAGCAGTTACGTTCACTCCGAGTTCCCTTATCGCTTTGGGGTCGTTCGGATCTGCATCTCTGAAAAGCATTGCCCAGCCAGGACAGTAGCTTGCATTCTCGAACCACCCATGCTTGTTGGTCTGTTATTATCCCGATAGCGGCGAGTTTCGTGACAAGTGCCCCATTGTTGCCGAAATCGCCGGCTCGGAAACTCATTCCACATCTGCTCGGCGCTCTTGTGACTTCCTGGCGCCAAAATATGCCGGATCGCGTTTTTTTCCTAATGGCCTTTGTCCGCGGCCAATTCCACCCGGTCGTTTTTCCGCGCTGCAGATGGGTTTTTATGGACAACCTTGCGTTCTCACCACCATCGCCTTTGTTCGTCTCCGCGACGGGATGTGTAGAGGGGTGAGAAAGGAGCCGATTTTTCGGCGAAGGCTCGAGGTTAAATGAGTGGAATGAAGCAGTTACCAGGGGAATAGGTATGTCCATCGGCTTACTAAGAATGTCGAGTGCTTATGCCGACTACATCCTGAGTCATCAGTCTACCGCGCATAAAATGCACCTGTTATGGCCAGCATGCCCGATGAAGGTAATCGTAGTAGCGCATACAGCAAACTTGCGCTACTACGACATGAGCTTGTCGCAATCGCATGAATCGTAAAAATTTATGGACCTCATTATGGCCTCTGTAACCCGGGGCATTCATTCACAATACCAAAAATATCCCAGGTCGTACGACTGGTAACTATGCACCGAGCCGGGTTAGCGAGCTCAAGCAGATATTTTGCCAGTGCGCTATTCCATCGTGAGAGGCTTCATTTTGTAAGTCATCGAAGTTGTCGTGACTGACCCCGGGAACCAGTGCGAAAGGGCATTTTTTATGACGGTCCGTACAACGCGCTCATTGGCGAGAATTAATTTTGCATCGTTCTCCGGCGCTAGCGCATGTTTCATGCGGACGAGGATGGATATAGCGGCAATTTCGCAAGCAGCTGCTGCAGCGATTAGCGTATGTGTCGTTTGCGTCACGCGGAAGGTCTTGCAAAAAAAGCTATAAGTAGTTGACCGACCGACGGGACTATGCCGCTATGCATGTAACATGCGGAGCCTAATTAGATGTAAGCAATCTAGCTGTTAATTCAGTCCCTGCAGCGTAATGCGCTGGCCTATCTAGTGTGTTGTCGCTTAGGTTTGAATGTCTTGTAAATGCAGCCGCGGAAAAACCGCAAAGTACGACCTTCAGGCGGCCAAATGAGTGGAACAAAAATCGCCCGATTCTCCCAGTTTTATCAATACCATACTGACGGTTTTTTACTAGTCGCCTACAGTTCCTTGTTCGCACAGAGATCCTGTAAAAGATCATGCGAGAGTCAAACTTAGAACGTACACCGTTCTACTTCTGCGTTTTGGACTCCACTAGCCGAAGCTGTCTCCTTAACGCCCGAATACCTAGCGTGGACGAATTCTATGCTTTTCATGACAACGTTGGTAACGTCTAGAATGAAAATATCCGCTTAACGTTCGCTCCCGTTCTTAACTTCGGATAATGTTCATTGGAATGATTTTTGCTGTTTACTACACTTCCTACAAAAGGGCTCCTTGTGCGCGAAGGACCTTCTCCGGACGCCTCATTAATATTCAGAATCGCATCACGCCAAAGACGGTCGTAATGTCCCGCCATAGGCGTCGCGACGTCTTTATGTTGTGCACAGCGCTGCCCTCATCAGTTCGATCCTTCTACGCGCAACCGGAATCGCGACCTCTTTGTTCCGGCCGGGCAACAACCCGAGCCGCCGCCACAAAAGTGGTCCAATCTGGGGTGCTTTCGCAGCGCTGTGCTCGCAAAATGCGCGCAGTGGTCCGATGGAATTCCCGCGGCGAAAATTCATGACGTGATCTGCAGCAAGTAGATTGCGTTGGCTTGGCATTCTCTTGCACTGCGTGCCTGTGAGGATGTTTATCTCCAGCATCCCTCGTGAGATACCCGCAGGCCCATCGTTCGCATAGTACGGTGCCTAGATGGACACTGGTATCCGCATGTGCGCCGTTTTTGAATGCCAAGGTGAAACAGTCAGAAGGGAGGATGTGCAAAGGTAGACTAGGACTCGGCTGTTTCGGTCTGCTACAAGATCGTCTCTCGTCTTGACACCAGAAGCATGAGGAATTCTATAGCTTCAGCTCTCTCTCTGTTTCCTGATCGAGAGCTGGGAGGAACGTACCATTTGACCTCTAGCCTCCGACGAGCACATTACCACAGCAATTCGTCAAAGTTCGCTGTGTGTGTCTGTGAGGGAAGAGAGAAGGAGCCGTTTGATGCATCTCATTCCGAGGTTCTTAGGCTCGTTCCTTCGCCAATTGTTGCCATTAAACACGACAGCCCGCTGCAATACACAAGCAGCCGACATGTCGAATCAGACAGAACTCCAAAGACACAAAAAGAAGATAATGCAAAACATTTGGTGCCACTAGAAGGCGGATTATAGCGAAGCATTTTTCAGAAGCTGTGCAAAACTTCATCGTGCCATTCCTCTTCGACTTCGTCTTTGACGCGGACACGATTCCATGCGCGGACGGCTTCAACGACCGCTGGTCGGATCGTGTGCACATTGTCGCGGTAAGTCGGCTGGAAAGCACAAAGTTCTTCGTGCAAGACTCAGACGCATCATGGGGTAGACATGCAGACCAAGTACAATTCTATGCTGACAAGTTTCATGGTAGAGCAATTAGTCTTCAGTATATTTAAAGCTCTGTAAGGCCAAACTTGCGCATGCGAAAAGCCAGTGCAAGTTTGGGATTGCACGCAAGTTTCCACAGTGCTATAGACGAGTCTTGGTCCCTACTAAGTTTCTCCATGCCTGCACTGCAACACGTTGGCTGTTGCGCTGCAGCGTGCGCCGTAGCGTGCACCGCACACTCACACGCACACAAAAACTAGCTCTCGATGACGAATTGTCTGCTGCGAAAAGGTGGGTGTTCGGCGGGCGCGATTGATGGTTCGTCCTCGCTGGCGGCGTTCTCCACCACCGCCACCAAGGCCATGTGCATGCCTTCACGCTAAAGTGACAAACCCACGGAGGCTCTCCCCGGTGGAGGCGCCCGGGACCTGTTCCCGTTCCCTGCTCCGCGTTTACGGCCGCAAACACTCACGTTTGGCACACGGCCAGTGTTCCGGAACGACCCTTAAGAGCGATAAACGTACGCCGACTGACATCAAAAGCGACTGGGTGGATTTTTCGGGAGCGTTCAATTTACAAACACTCGTCTAGTGTGTGTTCGCTGCTAATTTTAGCCGCTAGATTTGTCAAAGTACGCACTGCACTATCTCTCTGAGCCTGCTTCCATACTGAAACCGCACTATTTGGATTCCTCAATCATGCGCCATCCCTGTCCCGGAACGTCGTTTTCACTGCGGACTTTCGCTATATTTCGGGCTTCTCTTTTCTCCGCGCCAATTCTCGTCGTTTCCTGCGGCCGCCGGGGGTTCTTCTCATCGCCCGGACGGCCTTCAATGCATTTTCCCGTCGTTTTATTGCTCCCGCTGAGTCAAATGTCCGCGTCGCGGCGACGCAGCCGCTGCTACGAGATGCGCTGCTGCTACCAATGAGCCACAGCTGCGTCCGGAGGGGTTTAGGCCGGGTTTTGCGGAGAAAGAAGAAGAAAACGACACGACGTTTCAAAGGCCGCGCCCCGAGAGTGAGTGTGTGTTGTTAACGTGTCTGCGCAAACTTAAAGTCTTCCGAGGCCACGAAGGAAAGTGCGACTTTCTGACAACAATTCCGTTTTATTCTATTCAGTGGGAATCGAGAGTTTTCTAGCACTGATGACAAGGGACCGTATGCCTCGAAACCGCTTGGAATATTGTTGGGCTGAAGCCTACGGACCAAAAACAATTGTGTGCGCAGTATGCCCGCTCCCACAGAAACATTCTTGGTATTCCAGATTCCAAACGCACGTTTCGAAACCGTTCTTCCGAACAATCCCAGCAAAAGACCCTCTCTCCAATCGTTTACGCCAACAGGAAAAGCCCCATCGCTGACGAAGCAAGCATCCTATTTAGAGCCACGAGAGACTCTGGCGCGTTACGGAACGTGGGTTGCCTGCAAATAAGCAATCGCGGTCTCTTTGCGCCGAATGGCGTCCTTATCAGTGCACGCCGGCGTCTCGAAGTCTTTCGCTGAGCCAGTTTTTTTGGCCCGCTGGGAGCTCTTCGCGTGAGGCTCTCTCCCGTTCGAGTTGGCGTTCATAGTTGTATTGGGAGATGCCTTAGTACGCGTAGGAGTCTTCATTTTTATAGGGTTGTTAGTACGCTCCTGTCGTATATATTTGCTCGCATTCTTCACCGCCGTGTCAAAGCGCCGTATGGAAGGCTGAGCGAGACAGGTACATGGGAAGCCACACAGTACTGGGAGGCAGCCGGTCGAAAAAGTTTTTACCTTACTTACTAGGCAATACGAGTAGACTGATTTTTTGTGCGACATGTGTAAGCTTTGCCTCACCAAGTAAGGCAGTGGCGCTCCCCACAGTAACGTGCCTCCCATATGAAACTTTGACCCTCGCCCTGCTTTGTGGCGTGAAATGGTAAAAGCATAACGGTAACAAGTACCTGCTATTCAGGATTGGTCTACAACGTACTGTTGAGAAAATTCGTCTAAGTGTTGTTTTGCTTAACTAAATTATGGCTGCGCTATGGCCTCATTGGTTGAACGCTGCTTGAAACGTTCGGTAAAATAACGGGAGAGACTCGGATGATTGTTTGTTGGTGCCTTTCTCTGCGTCATTTCGACGGTTGTCGCTCTTCTGATGGCGTCTAGCGTTCCGCCCGGGGAGCAGCGCGCCCGCCCCTTCCACTCACCATTCTTCGCAGATCCCGCTCCCTCTGCGGATCGCGTGCACTCTCGACTAGCGAAAGACAGGCGGACGCCGTTTGCCCCGCGAGCATCGTGGCCTTGGCCACGGGGTAACAGCAGCTGCCGACGGCGGAGCCAAGCGTTGCGACGGCTGTGGAGGCTGCGGGCCTCGCTTTGTTCGGGCCACATCGATCGCCGCGCCGCGTGCGTCAACACGTCGGCGCCGCGCCAGCGCTCCGTGTGTTTGAGGGAGGGTGCCCGGCGCCCCATCCATTCTCACCACCGCCGCAGCCGCCGAGGCGTCCCGGCCGCTAGCAGGCGGCAGCGGCGTTGGCGCTAGGACGGTCCCTCCGAGTATTTCGATGTTTCGGGGGCCGGCGAGGAGTCTCTTGCAAGGCTCTCGCGGAGAAACGTCGCGTTTTCCTCCAAGATATTCGCCCCTACTGCTTTCCCCGCAGCCGTCCGCCACCGCCGCCCCGTGGGTTGACGGAAGCACCGACCGAATATGAACGCCGTTATTTTCGGAGCTTAGAGGAACGAAGTAAGCCCTGAATGCCGCTCGCACGCCGCACGGTGTTCCTTTGTTGGGCTAGTTGCGCGCCAGTGTTTTGAATGTTGCAAACACTTGTAACGGAGCTAGTGCTAGTCGTTTGATGACCGTTTTGACAGAGATTTCAAATCTGTTTTCGAACAACGCACGTTTTGGCGCCTAAAACGATTCCAGCCAATATTTTCGGTACGGATGGTATGCAAAGGCGTGAAGCGCGATCCGGTCATTATCATAAATTACCACATTTTGAGCGCCGCTTAAGCGTCCTCCTCCCTCCTGCGAGTCGGTTCCCCGGTCAAAGTCACGGTCATAGGTCAATGGCGGGTGATTGGGTTGTGTGTGTGTGTGTGCGGGGCGGGCGGCTCCGTTTGCCTCCATTCGATCCTGGACCTTTGCCGACAGGGCACCCTCCTCGCTGAACCGACCCTCCGATACCGACACAAAATCTGTTCCACCCGACCACACCGTCGTCGTCGACTTCGATGCAATGCCACTATTCGAACTGGCAGCTATTCGACCCGGATATTCTACGTCTATGTTGGACTATTCGCTGACCCATCCCAGTGCCCCTGTGTTCCACGCATCACCACACACCCCAGAAAGCCACCCGCGGCCGACAAGTGTTTCGACACCGAAGGAGTCACCGATTCACGTCGCTTCTTGCCAACAACGGTGGTATCGGTGAAAGACATGGGTAGTGAGACGCAGCTTCCGTTCCGGGACCTACTGGGTCGTGTCACTATTCTGTTTTTCGCCGATCCCATCCGTGAATGGCCCAACGTGCGGCATTGGGCCCATCTCCTACAGACCTTTCCCCGTTCCACTTTTCCAACCCGTACCGGGTGCCCGTTCCCGTCCCGAAACCGACGTTTTTAACTTTACCGAGAGTTTCCATTTGTTTTTGAATGCCTACGTTCTCCGCGTGCGTGCGTTGTCGTGAGGGTTGGCTTGACTAACGAGTTGCGAGTCAAAACTTAGTCAAAGGGCGACTCAAAGAAAAAAGGCATTTTTATGTGCGATCTTGTTTTGCAGTGGCTTTAGCTGATCGCTGGTCAGTGACCTTTGCGCGCAGCGGTTGTTTTCGCTGTGCGCCTCTTCGGGGTTGCGCAAGCGCACGTTGACCGGTCAGTTGCATGTTGTTGACCCTTGCGCGGGCGGCCTTCTGTTGACCGCCGAATGTGAGTCGTTTTCCTCACGGCGTGTTCTTGACAAACACAAGTGTTTTTTGCGCATCGACGATGATCCTTCACGCGCGAATAGGTGGAGTTGCTTCCGGGTAATGAGTGTGGGCAACCCTGGCAACATTTGAACAATGTCAACTGTTTGTAAACCGTGGATTCACGAATCAGCTCGAGTCAAAGCAAAACTTAGTCCTTTGAGTTGGGTGTTTGGAATGTGCATCCGCATGGAGTACGAACCACCGTTCAGTAGACTTGGATGGAGCAGAGTGTGAACAAGCTGAGCCCGAACTTGGCGACAAAGGATATCCAGAACTCCTGCCCCGGCGGACGTATGGGGCCGACGGCGGTATGCGTTGCAAAGTGTTTCAGCCTAATTCGGATCTTATTAAGCGCGAGACAAGCGGGAGTTGCGTAAATTTGTCGCTTTCCAGCGTAGCACTAGCGGCGTTACCAGCTCTGAGGGCGTCCCACCCGCGAGCACCCCGTGAACTGGGCCATTCGAAAGTGTGGCCGGGTGCTTGCTATAGGCGGAGGTTGTTTTCCTCGTGTGCTAAGAGCGCCTCCTATTGCGTGTGTGGTGGTGCTGCTGCTGCTGGCGGTCCCGTCCGAGGTCTTTGCTTGCAGTTGTCGCGGGTGCGAGAGTAGCCGCCGCTCGGTTTTTGGCTGCCTCTGCCTTATTTCATCCGGATGCCGGAACCCTGTGTGCGTAACTTTGGCAACTGTAGTCCATCACCCCTCTCAACCCTCTTCCGCACCCTATCCCCCAACTCCCATCTTCGACCACGCAACTCTTCCGCCAAGTATTTCACCGCACTGTCGACCATGATCCATCAAAGCGGAGGTGTTTTGTCGCAAATAAATTCATATCACAGCCAGCTTTGATGTACCATGGCCTCGACTTGCCTTTCGTCAGTGCTTTCTATCTATTTCCACGACTTTCTCATCAGCAGCGCGACGTACGGGGGTAAGCGACAGTTGTCCGTTTGTTGACCCACGAGCACAAGTAAATTTTATGACAAATCGAGGAAAAACGTATACTGGAAATTCGTGTTTGCTGGATACCCGAAGAGACACTCAGCTGAACAAAGTTGCCCAGGATTTTGCAGATTCGGCCATACTCCGGTCCGACGTCTGGATCTACCGAAGTTATCAAGAAAGTGCACCCGGCCTGCCAAGTAGCTAATCGTAAGGCAACCTAAAGTGTTTCACGCATTCAATCCCAAAATCGTGTAGCAACATGCGCAGCCGAATTGCGCAACTAGTGAGTGACGGCTGACAAGTTCCGACTCAAAACTTGCCTCGGAGACTGCTTGTCACGGTGAAAAGGAAATGCTGCAGCAACACAAATGAATGAGTCATCCATTGCGAAATCGTACGGATGCGGCGGATACGCCAAGAATTGCATGGGCGACTAACACTAAAGCAGTCGTGCGCGGAAGCACGTAATGTAGCGCACTACAGCGGCGCATCGAAGACATTGTTCGAGCACAAAAGAGGATTATTCCTGGTCTTAGTCCTCAGATAGAAGAAGTACTAAGATATGCGAACGTAACAAACCGCTTTTTTGAGTTATTGACCATTGTTGATCCTTTGGAGAGTAGTGGAAAAACATTTGTAATGGCACAAAGCAATCCTAAACGCGCATGCTACGCTTTGTCGACAGGCTTGAATGAAAGCGTTCCATTCTCACGGTGAACGATGATTCTTCCGAAAAAAATATGTGATGCAATAAAGCACGGCTCCGCAAGGAAGCATAAAACACCATGGCAGCATGACTAAGGCATTTCTTCCGTTGGCGTGACAGAAGAAACAAATAGGGCACACGAACGACTCGGGGCCGACAAAACTTCGCTTCGAGAGAATGAAGCTTGCAACTGTCCATTGTTAAAAACGATGTAAGTGATTGACCGCTAGGTATCTTATTCCTCATTCTTCGTGAAGAACTGTCTCAGTATTCGACGTCAATTACCCGTAGCATAAGCAAACGGATGCCAAAAAACTCTCTTCGAGCAATTACTGATGGTCCCCAAGTTGATCGGTGGAATGCCCTTCACAGATGTCGTCGGACTGCATTCTTCGTCTGCTGTCGTTTGTTCAGACGACAGGAGCGAGGGGCTCATCACCACCGAGACACACGTCCCTCGCCGCCTGCATGCATTTGGCCCTCCACCAGCACCCTCCGACCCCCAGCAAGACGGACCGACTGGCGGCGGCGGCGGTGATCCGTTGGCAAAAACTGGAATTGCATCGCCGCTCACTCATTTCGACAACGTGAGCCGAGGGGAACAATAAACAATCGACGCAGTCGAAGTAGACTCTCTGTAGCGCAGCCTCCCTGCATGCTTGAAAATTCAGGGTAGTCGCTGCGATTTGATTGAATAAAGGTCTAACATGCGGCAAAAAAGGAGAAAAACAAAATATCTCCCATACCAAAAAAGTAATTATGGGGAAGTTAAGGTTCCGTTGAGACGAAATCAGCGTTAATGTACACTGCCGGAAAGTGTAAGTACTGTTGTGCTCACTAGCATGTGAAAGCAGCTACAATAATTTCACGCCCGCTGCGCTTTCTCAACGTAATCTAAACTCAAGCAAACAGAACCTTTACATTAAATTTAGTTAGAGTACTTTCCCTTAAGCAACGAAGTGTGGGCTTTAAGAACTTGGCGTTTATGAAACGTTTGAGGCTCAGAACCGGACGTATTTCCCACTATGAGATCATCATGCGTCTCAGATCGTTTCGAATCTGCAAAGAGCAATGTAGAGGCTTGAAACTAATAAAAGCCGATAAGAGCGGAAGCAACAATGTAAAGCAGAGAAGAATCGCATTATGCACTCACAGGCGGCATGTCACGAGAAAGAGAAACGAGTTTTATATAACTAGTAGAAGAACATCGAGTACGATCACGTTGACCGTAGGCCAACCTGCACTGTTGCGAATTTTAGCTGCTGAGCAAGATCGCAACGTCGGTGGAGCAGAACCTCTACTCCAAACGGTGGGTGTTCGAGGAGTTCGTGCCGCGCTACTCGGGACTCTTCACGGACCAGAACTTCGTGATCCGCAAGGTATACCTTGCGGTTGTGTGTCCCGTATGGAAATCCGTCTGTTACAGCTCTCGATCGCGGCCCTCGGCATTTTCGCTCGCTACTTCGGCCAGAAGTTCACCGAGAAGTGCCTCATTCCGCATCTGGAACAAGCTGTCGCGGACGAGAACTTTCGCGTTCGGAAGCTCTGCTGCGAGGTGTTCGTCGACATCGCCAAGAACTCTTCCGCGGAAGTCCGCGCTCATGTGCTTACGCCGCGCTTTCTCGCCCTTCTTCAAGACCCCAACAAGAACGTAAGTACCTCGACGAAAACGACAGAGGTGGCAAACATCATGCAAATTTACCCCGTTATGCACTATTCCCGAGTTGCCTCCCTTGTTCTTACCGCATCTTTCGCACTAGTGGTCCCAACGGTTTCTAACTTTTCGGTGCTTACTCGTACCGATCGTCTTCTGAATCTATCGTATTTCCCTCACTATGTGGCCTGGAGGGATTCTTAGACGCATTTATTCCAGAGTAGGTCTACTTCTTCGCTTCGCAGACTAGTTCTTGTAATTTACGCGATTTCGTTTTAGGTTTACCATGCCGCCGTGCAGCAATTGGGTCCCTTCATCGCGACGTTTGCTGATCCGCGCAGAACGGGCATCGAGTTTCGAGAAGGGCGCTTGGTGCACGTGCATGCCGAGTCGCCGCTTGAGACGGACGAGAACGACGTCGATGATGAGGGAAAGCCGAAGGACGTTCCCGAAAGCGAGGCAGTCGACAAAGTCATCATGGATGATAGGTGCGTCCAAAGCTAGCGATACCCTCCAGGCAACTAGTCACGCGCACAACATATCCAATTATCGAGATCAGCGGGCGTGTCACCATGCAAAGTTTAGCAGTCCGTCCTCCTCGAGTTCCGGCGGTTCGCCAGCGCAAGAGGCAGCGGATTCGGACGAGGACTCCGTCTACGACGTCCCGCAGGGCTTTATGTTGCCAGGAGACGCGGCGCGTCAACCAACCGTGTCGCCGCCGTCCTCGGCCGGCACGAGCGGTCCTGCCGCAGCCTCACCGGGCGACCTAAACGCAGCACTCGAGGGTCTTCTCGAACACTACGACGGCGAGAGCGCTCTCGACGCGTCCTTCGTTGCAGAGTTAGTTTGTACTTGGCTTGATGCATTCGATAATTGGTTCAGCCCCAAAAGTAGCCGACCAATCATACCGATACTTTCTGGCTTATTGAGAGGTACATTTTCAGGGACGACGACGACGAGAAAGCAGACGACGGTGACGAGTATTTCCTCGACGAAGAAGGTCCTGCAGCTGGCGACATCTTCGCGTCGTCGCCAAGTCTGCATCTCAACTTGTACGTTGCAAACACTGTTTATCCCATGTACTTTCATCCAGTTGAACCGTTACAGTAGATGAAACTTAACCTACTGACATTTAGCGACGAGGACGAGGTCGACGTGGAAGTGCTTTCATCATCCTTTGGCGTGAACGGACAGACGTCGTGGGTGCCGTATTCGGATCACGACACCGAAGACCCGCATTCAGCCAGAGAGCACCTGCTCACCAAGTTGGAGCTCACCGATGAGAAGGAGGAAACTGCCCCGCATGATCCCGACCCGGACAACGACTTCCCAGGTACGTGGCAGCCACCGACCAACGGCTTTACTGGAGTGTACTTGAAGGATTCACATCAGACGAGCTGGAGATGTCGGAGTTGGATCTGACCATCCGCGAGGAGGATCAGACTGCTGATGAGGACCGCATGGACGACTCAGGTGATGAGCCTCGCGAACCAGAGCCGACTGCAGCCAACAACGGACAGCCAAGCACTTCTAACGAGGGCATGCATGAGGCAGCCAACAAGTCAACGGTTCGCACTTTCTTTCTTTTCGACATTAACATGAAAGCTTTTCAGAATCCGACGCTCGAACTGTTTGAATCGCTGGAGCGAGAAATCCACGCGGAGCAGGAAGGAGGTGACCAACAAGTACGTTTCCGGAAGTTGATCGGCAGCTTTATTATTCTTTATTTCTAGAACACAGCCACTGAGATCTCCAGCGAAATTCCAAGTGCCTCCGAGAAGACTAATAGCAAAGAATTCGAGGCAGACAGTGCGGCTTTGCTGCAGAGACAGGGTTCACCCACAAAGGACCTCTTCGTAAGCTACTGCACCACCTGGACCTGGACGCACGGAAGCTTTATAGGATGCGCTCGATGCGATGATGCAGAACGAAAAGAAGTCGGATGGATACGCCTTTGAGTCACCTTCGTCACCGAAGCAGGTCCAGTCGGGAGAGTCCGAAGGTTTCACAGCTCAAATACAAGGCATCCACGAGTCAGTTGAAGAAACAGGTATGGACGGACAACATTTATGCTGGTAGCGAGTAATGACGCCTTCAGACACATCTTCGTCATCGGAATACACCTCGGCCGCATCATCCACAAGCAAAACTTCTACCACGTCCACTTCGTCGTCCTCATCCAGCTACTGGTCTTTCGACAGCCTTTTCGATGTCGAGCCCGACGAGCTGGAAGCCTACGAGAAGAGAAGTGCTAAGAACGTCGTCACCGTGAAGGACGCTGACGTGGTCCAGCCAGAAGTGGCTACTACAGTCGCCACTGAGAAGCCTTCAGTTTCTGTCCCAGTTGACCACTCGAGCGGTGAGAAGGAACGCATGACCTACTCGGAAGCGGTGTCTTCATCGTTGAAGGAGTCGGTCTGCGTTGACGAAGGAAGCGACGAAGCTGACAGACGTAAATATATCCATATTTGTCCACGAACAATAGAACCGCATTTAGAAAACGAACCACTGCTTCCAAGAGACGAGCGATCGAATGTAGACGACAAGACTGTGGAGGCTGAGGCACCAGAGGCAATGGAAGTCGCTGTTCTCGACGCTTACGAGCAAGCATTGCTGAACTCGCCTCCGAAGGCCCTACAAACACTGGAGGCGGCTGGATTCTGGCAGAAGCGCATCGACTTCTTCTGCAAGTCTACCAAGCAGCTTGTCAAGAAGACCGTCGACGCAGCTGCTGCGGCAGCCACTTCTTCTTCTCCATTCCGCGGTACTGGTATGTTGACATGCCGCTAGAAAGTGTGGCAACCATGATGCTCGCTTTAGGCCTTGGCACTAGTCTGACAGGGAAGTATGCAGCACTAGCTGCTCCGTCGGATGCTGGCAAAACTGCATCCACCGCCATGACACCGAAGCCCCAACAGATGCAGCAGTACTTGCAGTTGTTGTCGGAGAAGTCGCGTCAAGCCGTCGCTGCGTCGCGTGATGAACAGGACCA
>JNEY01000022.1:406937-487867 GCA_020875895.1 Aphelenchus avenae
CCCCCCCCCATAATCCGCTTGCCCCCCCATAAGGGACCACAACCGCCGTTTCAGAAAGGTTTTAACCTGGACGAGCACACGCAGTCGGGGCCGACGGTCCGACCCCGAAAGAAGGCCAAAGACGCTTCATCGAAGAAAGGACGCAACGGATCCGCCAAGAGCGCGAAGCCCTTCAAGTCGGTGATAAGCGCCAGGAACGCGAACGGCTCCGCCAAGAACGCGAATGGCTCCGCCAAGACCGCCTTCGAGAAGCTCGACCACCATTAGCAGGTTTTAAGCGCGTATTCTATAGGTGTTGTCTCGTACTGACGTCCGCCTTTGTTCGCAATGTAGGATTTATCGTATCCGGTCGAAATAAATCATGCTGCAAAAACAACACGAAGAACTGCACCTTGTGTCCCGCAAAAATGTGCTCGTTTGGATGGATAGACCTGATAGATGGATAGAACTAAACTGCTATACTGCGTCATTTATTATCACTTGCTTGGATGCGCGGCAAATGGACATGCCACGTTGCAAACAACACGGCAAAAGTCTCAAATCGGTTGCCTGCCTTTGTGCTGATAATCGGTCGTTCGCTTCGAAGAAATGTTGTCCACAGGCAACAGTCTAGTGATAGAGGGCGGCTGCGTGGGGAATCATGGTCCTTCTGCGTAGAGACTGTTTGTTGACTGGAATAGAGCTGGTTGTGCACGCTGCGAAAGCTACGCGGAACTATGCTGCTACATTGCGCTTTCAGATAGACACGAAACCCAAAAGGGCTCTTAAAGTTGACCTATTTGTGGCAGGCACATCTGCATTTTGGCCAATGGAAAGCGTAAGTCAAATACTTCGATACCTTTCCGACTGCAGGCTTTGATACTCGGCCAGAGACAGATTTAGAACAAACTGTGCTATGCATGATTTTAAGTTTTTCTTTCATGGCATCTGCATGAAGACATCCGACGGCCACAAATCCTCTTGTGAGCCAGCGTCAGCATCGCGATCAAAACATCTGCGGCCGCTAAGCTCGCCGCTTTCGATATGTGTTCGGATTTCTGTACGCCGCGGAGTCGATGGCGTAACATTCCTTCCGCCACCGGGGTGGGAGCGCCGCTGGATGCTTACAATTCCAGCACTTTCCCCCAGCGAAGCGCATCAGTCGGTCGCTGATCGTCGGGGCCAAATGTCATGCCTCCACAGGCAATCGCTGGCGGGGCGTGAGGAAGACCTACGGGAGAATGAGCTTTAACGGAGTGTCCCTTTCTCTCAGATGCATATGCCGCAGTCAAGCAGTGAAGTCACGCTATCCCGACGTGACCTTGCCCCTCCGGAGGCAACCATTGTGTAGTATCATTGTAGCTCTTCAGCATTCAGGCGCAACCTCGGGTTTGCCGCATACCCATCACCTACGACCACTTTATTTGCGGCATAGGAACTTGTCAAATTTTTCTCGTAATGTCGGGTGTCTTTCGATTACCACAGCTTTAGTCGCAAGTCGCCCTACCGCCGAAATGCACAGCAATGGCTTACAGACGCTAGTGCCTTTTCATGACCGTTGATGCTTACGTCGGATCTTGCGTGAACTTTCGCGCTTTCTGTACGCCCGGTTAATAACGGGTGTCCTCATTTCAGGATCCGCGCATAATTGGCGGACCGAGGCAAGGGACTCAATAGCGATGTGCACCCGTTGGCGCGTGAATTCCACCTTTGTCCTCTTCGGCATCGCCGCCATCCTTCTCGGCGCGCTGGTCGAGAAAGGTAGAGCTATATGGCGTTTAGCGGTGGATTCTATACGTTTGTTCATATTTAGCAGCAAGCCAGGATTGCGAGGAAAAGCACCCGTTCTGTGCCTTCTGGGCCTCCCGTGACGAGTGCAACCTCAACCCCCGATGGATGATCCCGAACTGCAAGGTCTCATGTCATGTGTGCCGAAAGTCCGGTATGATGTCAATTCCTCTCGATGTCTGACCTTGCCTTCTTTAGACGGTGGCCAGCGACGGGTTTCCGACGAAGGCGTTCATGGCGAATGCCCACGCGTTCAGGTTCAAGAAGGTAGGGTTCTCAAAGCAGGATCCAATGCATCTGAGCGTCCCATTTTGACGTGTTTCAGTGTCGACGCGGGTGACACCCGACGGCAACCAGTACCGGCAGCGTGCTTTCAGCGACGGATGTGGCATTCCAAACCAACCCAACATCTGCTCGCAGAACGTGTGCTATCACAAGCGATACCGCACCTTCGACGGGTCATGCAACAATCTTCGCGATCCAATGAAGGTACGGCGTCCGTTGCTTAAATGCGGAAATATTTATTAACTGCTAAAGGGAGAAAGACCGGACGTGCGGGATGATTTCTGTATTTCAGGGATCAGCGTTCACTCCGTTCTTGCGGCTCCTAGAACCGAACTACGAAGATGGCATCGGTCGAATGCATGGTATGTACGAGTCTAATCGGTTCTCTTTGAGTGTGAACATCTCGTTCTAGGCTTGAGCCCTCGAAGCCTTCCGAATCCGCGAGAGATCACGTTCCTGTTGATCAGCACGCGAATCGCGTTGCCTTCGCATGCCAACAGTCTCCTCATGCAAATGGGGCAGTTCCTCAGTCACGACATCACGCGAAACACCCTCATCAACACGTGCATGTGCGAGACTCGTGGCCCGCAGTGCGCAAACATGCCAGTCTCCCGGCTCGACACCAAGTAAGGATATTTCCGTGGGTCTTTATGTTGGTTACGAAACTTTCGCTTGCTCAGCATGAGATTCTCGCTTGTTGAGTGAGTGAGCAGCGGATCGTCGGTGTCACTTTCGTTCTCACTTGCTCGTGGAGGCAATCGTGTTATTACGCAACCGTTTCTTTTGCAGGCGTGCGCAGTGCATCCCATTCACTCGGTCCCTTCCTTTGTGCGGAACGGGCATTCCACCTCGCCCACGCCAGCAGATGAACGAAAACACCGGATTCATCGACGCATCGCACGTATGCATTTATGAGTTTTACATTTTGTAGCAGCGTAAACAAGTCGCTAAATTAGCTGTTCAGTCATGTCAGCGATGAGACACAAAATGCTTTAAGGACAGCACATTTTGGCCTTAGAACCTGCTTGAACTCTTTTTTAAGCTACGCTTATCTTGATCATTTCAAATCGCAGACTTATTGTAGATCTACGGCAATGACCAACGGTCTCAAGCAGCCCTGCGAGTGGGTGCCCTCCTGCGGACGTCGTTCTCCAGCGGCGGCGCGTTCCCACCGCCAGCGATGGGTGGCGAGAACGTGGCCACCGGCGATGACCGCTCCAACCTCTTCATCGGGCTTGCCGCCATGCACACCATCTTCCTGCGGTTGCACAATCGGTACGTGTCGGAAATGTGGCAGCCTCCTTAAAGTGTGCGTCTTAGCATTGCCACGGATCTGGCTCGCATGAACCGCCACTGGAACCAGGATCGCACCTACCAGGAGACGCGAAAGATCGTTGGCGGCATCATGCAGGTAACACAGCTTTCCGTTTATAATGCAAATGCCTCCTGTATAGTCCATCACCTACAAGGAGTTCCTGCCGACACTACTGGGCGGCAAGTTCAACCGTCTTGTTCGACCCTACTCCGGGTACCATCCCAACGTCGACCCGTCCGTTAGCAACGAGTTTGCGGGCGGTGCTTACCGACTTCACGGCCTCATCCAGGTCGGTTTGACCCACCGACCAACCGCAAAAAATTTCTCTTCAGGAGTTCTACCCGCTCGTTGACGGGCAATTCCGCAAGGTCGGTGACGTTCGCTTCGTTGACGGCACCGGTCAGGTGCAACGCCTGCTCAGCACCGGCACTGACCTGCTCATGCGAGGCATGATCGTCACTCCCGCTCGTAAGCCGCAGCGCATCACTACGCAGGTAGGCAAACATCAAGTACCTTAGCCGATGGCAAACGGAGAAAAGTAGTGTGAACTCGCGATATTAAGGTTACCGAAGACCTCTTCGGGCTTTCGGACATGTCCTCCTTGAACATCCAACGAGGACGTGACCACGGTTTTCGCCCCTACAACGACTACCGAGAGCTCTGCAAGTTGCCACGGTTGAAGTCGTTCGACGACTGGAAACGTACTAACACGCTATATGGATACGAATACGAACGCTTCTTTCAGAGGTGAGCGATGGCGCCGTACGCCGTCGCGTGGCGGAACTCTACGGCAGCCCCGACAGGATCGATTTCTACGTGGGTGGCCTGCTCGAAGAGCCCAGCGAGGGATCTCTGCTCGGCGAGACCTTCTCCTGCATCATTGCTGAGCAATTCTCTCGAACGCGTGATGGAGACAGGTGGGTGTACCAGGATGCCCCCAATGAAAACAATTTCTATAGGTTCTACTACGAGAACCAAGAGATGTACTCTCGCGATCAGATCAAAGCGATCCAGCAGGTGACGCTGGCCCGAGTGATCTGCGAGACCGGTGAGAACTTCCCGGCCGTGCCCAGGAACGCGTTCCTCGTCGATACGGGAGCGAATGCCGTTCGATGCGCCGACATTCCCGGCATCGATCTCGGACCATGGCGAGAGTGAGGACCACCGGCTGCCAAAGGTTTGTTTCATTTCTTGCATCTACCTTGTACGAATCGCAATCATCGTTCCGAGCTTTAGAGCGTTTCCCATTCATCTGCGGGTCTGTCCAGGAGCGTGCTGTTCGGTACTACGCCCTAATTATCACGTGCCACGCTTCTCGCGGATTTGTAACCTATCGCATGCTAGTGCCAGATAATAAAGTGAAACTCAATTGCAACGAGGCTTGTTGTGAAAGCTCCTGTTGGTTCTAGGATGTTAGACGTGGATGTGGAGGCAGAGGCATTGGCGAAATAGGGTCTACCGAAAATTCTCCAAAGTTTGCTCAGTAAGCTGGATTGTCGGTTCTATTGCAACAGTACATCGTTTTAGAAGACGTGTTTGCCGTTTATTTCGACTTTCAGGCTTGAAAGACAGTTACGCGTATGAGTGTGATCTTTTCGGATTGTGCTTAAAAAGTTGAACAGACAGCACTTTGGAGTTACCAGATTTCTTTTCAACGTACTTGAATTCATTGCAACGGTTTTCCGTAGCATACAGAGAAATTAACGAGTCGTACTCGTTCTGATCACAAAGGTTAAATTCCTCGAGACGTCAACAGTGTGTTCTGAACATTGGCGGTAACATTAAAGAACCAACGGAGGTCTGCGTTCATGCTATGTCCGTGTTCGGCCTCTGGTCAAACAGATAACGCGCATTCTAATCCAGCGGGATTCCCCAGACAAAGACACTTGTGGGCAGCGTTCGCACCTCGGTCAAGCGGTTCCTTTGAAGCGCCAGCCGACCGCGCAAGCGCTGGTGACTTCCGGCGGAGGCTGTGAGGCCTCTTGCTATGATATGGCCGTTATGAAGAACTCATCTTCACTTCCGGTACGTCACTTGTTGTCCATCATTTCTTGATGCGCCCACTTTTAACTCACTGCTTCCGTTAATAACTTTTAGCAGGACTCTTCTTTTAAACTTGACATTACCTACTCCTAACGTTAACAGTTAGTCAAAAGAGTTACGACTCGACATTTTGTGAGCGACAGTTGATTGTTTTCATGCGTCCCGTTCAAAAACCTTCCGTTCCATGTTTAGCAGGCTTTCACTAATCACAATGCACTGAAGGCGCTTATAGCCAAAACTTTTTGGGTCTACGAGCTTGTTCTGTCATCAGCTAGCACTCTTAACCAATGCACAGTGTTCCTCACACTGCACTGCAGTCTCGGTAGCAGCTCGTTGCGAAGTAACGGAATTACACTAAACGGTATAAGCAGCTTGTTCGGATGCGTTTACGCGGACCAAAGAAGATTAAGCCCACTTGAAAGACTGAATTGCACGGCACTTTTTAAAAAAATAATACCCATTGTCCTACCTACTGTTTGCGACGTTCACGCCAGCTTCCCGTTAGATTTTTGCCGTGTGCGTGAACGTAGGTCGATTCAGGCACCAAGATGCGCTTTTAACCAGCAGAAAAAGCAGACTAATTCGTTCACTTTAGGGCGAACAGCGAAAATGTTACTTCCTTCCAGTTCTTTGATGCTGCTACTGCTTGTCATCATGGTAAGCGGACGCATTTATGCAGCCGCAAACGGTTTTGTGATGATACTTGCGTCATCTAGCTGCTGACTCTATCTGAACACTTCAGATCCCAGCCGTTTACGGTGGAGGCCAAGTGCACCTGACGGTGAAGGAGTTCACTCTTTCCGACCATACAGCTTGCGAAACCACCGCGCTGTGCGCCATCGAGCTTCAGCTCTGCATTGGAACGCCAGAGGCGGCTTGCCTGTTCGTCGACAGATTTACTCGGCTCGATAACATCAACCAGCTGCTAACTGCGCCAACACTCTCTGCCAACTTCTCGAGAGGATGGAGTGAAGTAAGTGCCTACGTCTCTCTCAAAAATTTTGCCTTTCAAGCGCTTCATCTTCCGGAAATTCGTAGTACTTTAAGACGGTTTTTATCTAGAGCGATCACTTCATTTTTCAGGATGTTGTCTTGACGGTCCGTATCCGGAATGGAAGTACTAAGCGTCTGGTCCTACTGTCCCGCACCTTTGTCAATATGCCCACGGCGAACGACAGTCCTAAGTCGATAACAACGGTAAGTAACACTCGCTGGCTACTGCTTTACATCATCAGGTTCAGAGCTCCGCGGGCAACCGGATCACTTTCCAAGTGCATGCGAAATGCAATGAGGGCTTCTCTGGCGGCGACTGCGCATCGTACTGCCCTCGTCCTGGACCCAGGTTTGGCTTCGTTCAGACTCTGTCAAGCGGTCTTACAAAACCGCAAAGAACTTCATTGTTTCAGAGACAACTTCGTGTGCACATCGAACGGCCGAGAATGCTTACCCGGCTGGACGGGAGTGGACTGCAAGGAACCGCTCTGTGAAAAGGAGTGCAGGAACGGCAAATGTGTTGCACCGAACACTTGTAGGTACGTGCAGGGCTTTCCGACAGAACTTACCTTCCAAACCACTTACCCGCCTACCGTCAAATTTAGCTGCATGCTTGGATGGACCGGAGAGACATGCGCCGACTGCGTCACGTACAATGGCTGCAAGAACGGCTACTGCACGCGCCCTGGGACCTGCGTCTGCAGGCCGAACTGGACGGGTCGATTCTGCGACAAAGTTGTGGACAAGTGCGCTGAGAGGCCATGCCGGAACGGCGGCATATGCACGAGCGTCGAGCACAACACCTTCGTGTGTATTTGCCCCGAGGGTTTCACAGGCGAGACCTGCTCGGACAAGGTATGCTAAGATACGAATGCATGCGCTAAGGCTTGCGCATTCCCTCCAAGAAATTCACGGTTGCGGAGAATGTGCTGCGCGTTCATTTAGTGCTACGCACTAGGCATGTCCCTTTAGTGAAATTTTGGTGGGTATGTGGTCTTGGGAGTGAGAAAATATGCCCCTGCCCTAAACGCCCACGTTTCGGTCATTGCCTTGTAATGCGCTTTCTTGTAAACTTCTATTTCTCAGCCATTTCAGGAGCCTCCGTGCGCAAAGCAGCCATGCGGCCCCAATGGCGTCTGCGTCAACACCGGCTGGTCCCGCGATGACTACGTGTGCCAATGCAATAAAGGTTTCGTTGGGCGCAATTGCGATCGCGTTCGAAAAGTGTCACCGGGACGTCTTCGCGCGAAGATGAACGTCACCGTAAACGACATCAAGATCACCCTCCGAGCAAGCAACTGCAGTGCTTCCATCGAGCATCAGCTTGATCTTCTCACGGTGTTGGTAGTCCTCTTGCTAGTGTTCGTGGTGCTGATCGGCCTCTGCATCGCCGGCCAGTACCTGAAGTCGATAAAGGCCTGGAGTCGGCGCGACGTCACACCTGAGAACACTGACGACGGCGGAGGGCTCGAAGACGACGCGTTCAGTGGTCACGTCCATTCTGAAAAGCCCCGTGCTGATACAAGTCAGTTTATTTTTCCTGTAACCAGCATTATCTATGGAACAGTGACTTAGTTGTCACGATCTGATTTTAGTGATCCGGGACATCAAGGACAACGTCGTGGACTTCCACCGCTCTCTGTACCTGCCTTCGCCGCCTCCACCTTACGACAGGTGTATCGAATTGGTGGATGAGAGGGCAAGATTCTGATGACTACCTCCATGACTGATATTGTACCTGTACATATCTATATCTCTACAGAACAATTTCTCAATGCTCCTATCGGATAAAAGCATATTCTCATCTCGCACATGCAAGCCTGGATGCAAACAATGAATGACTTCTTTAAAAAAAACTTTTATTGCTCTTTACCAGCATCACATACGGACATGGGCATAATCACGGTCGGTGGTAGAACTTGCATGGCGGTCGTTGTCAGCATGCTATTCGGCCTTGAGGACGAGGATCACTTCGCCGGCCTGGGCTCCGGCCTTGAAGGGTGCCTGCGGGTCGGTCTCCTCCGCCGGGACCTCGGCCCACTGGAACACGAGCTTGTCCTCCTTGGGCGGACCGGCGAGGCGGATGATCTCGACGGCCACCTTCGCCTTCGCGTCGATGAAGCCGAACACGGGTTTCACGCGGTAGTGCTCGTTGTTCGACGACTTCACCTAAAACCGCCAGCGTAAAGTGGGACCAAGGTGCACAAAACATGTAACGAGAAGAACAAACCTTAAAAGCGAGGCGAGTGTCGGTGGTGTTCTCAACCTGGTGGGTCGCGGTGCCGCCGCCAGCAGGGAAGGTTCCGGCCGCCGGGTCGATGCTGAGCGCCATGTCGACGAAGAGAGACGATGAGCGAACTGTGCTGCAGTGAGGAAACCTGCTTTACGATGCCTCTTTGCTGTTTTGCACTCATTTTATGCGCAACTTGGAAGGATTCCGGCCATGCAAATTAGCACTTGCGAAGGGAAATGCAGCCTAAGACTTTCCGGTGTTTTGAAAGTGGTCTTTAGGTCGTACTAGAAGAGGGGCCGCCTACGGCGGCCTGTTTATGTGTAAGTAACACGGTCACGTGAACAGTCGTCTGAGTCCTCGCGTTTAAAGCTCTGAGCCTTGTTTAAGATTTAATGTTTTGAGTTAAGGCCTGTGTTATCTCTATTAGCACCGAAGACGTCTTGTGCCAAGCTGTGACTTAAGTTCTGTCTAGTCTCTGTCGAAGCTTTAAGGTGAGGACTGAGTCTTCGAGCTTCAAGCTCTGTGTTAAGGTCTGAGTATTCGTGCTTAAAGCTCTACGGTAAGGTCTGAGTCGTCTCGTTAAAGATTTGTGTTGAGGTCTGAGTCGTCTTCCTTCGAGCTCTGAGTTCTCTCCATTTAAGAGTTGAGTCGTCTTGCTTCAAGTTTAAGTAAAGGTCTGACTGTCTTGTATCAAGCTCTGTGTCCTCGCACTTTGAGAGCGGAGGCATGTTGATTCAACCTCTGAGTTGAGGTCTGAAACATCCTGTATCAAGCTCCGAGTTGAGAACTGAATGGTCTAGATTCAAGTTTTAAGTTGAACTTCGAGTCTTCTTGCTTCAGTGTCTGAGTAAAGGTGTGAGTCGTCCCAAAACTCTCAGGCAGTGGGTTAAGGTCAGAGTCTTCGTGCTTCAAGCTTTGAGTTAAGTTCAGAGACGTCGTGCTACAGGCTTTGAGTTAAGGTCTGTGTCTTTGTGCTTCAGGCTTTTAGTTAAGGTTTGAGTATTTATGCTTCGTGCTTTGTTTGCGTTTAGGTCTGAGACTTCGTCTTTTAGGCATTGAGTTTAGATCTGAGACTCCTGCTTCAAGCACTTGTTGTAGTGCGAGTCGTCGTGCTTAAGGCTTTGGGTTGATGTCTGAGGAAGTATGAGACGTCGTGCTTCAAGCTTTGGTTTAAGGTCGGAGACGTCGTGCTTAAGGCATTAAGTTAAGGTCTGAGACATCGTGCTTCAAGCTCTATTTGTAATGTCGGAGACGTCGTGCTTCATGCTATGAGTTGAGGTCGGATTCGTCTTGTTTCAAGTCTGACACGTCGTGCTGCAAGCTCTAAATAAGGTCTGAGTCGGTTTGCTTGTATCTTGCTTGGGTTGATAGTGTTTGAATGCTTATTGCGTGCAGAATAAGCCCTGCAGTGCGGCGTATGGTTTGGTTGTTTGATTGTGGGATACTTCCGTGCAGATGAAGCGAGAAGATCGTGAGCCAGGGAGTTTCATGTTCGCGTGATGTGAGGTGCTGAGGAGTGCTGCTGGAAGTTCTGCGTAGTCCGCGTTGAAGTTCTGAGTAGTTCTGCTTGAGGCTCTTCGGAGTGCTGCTTGAAGCCCTGCGTTGTCCTGCTGGAAGATCCGGAATTCCTAATTGAAGATCTACGTAGTCCGGCTTGAAGCTCTGAGAAGTCCAACTAAACCTCTAAACAGAACTGCTGAAGGCTTTGTAACAGACCTGCTGGGAGCTCTGGGTCGATGAGCACGGGTGGAGGTGTCGAGCTGAGGAAGATGCCGCGAAGCAATGAAGGAGTTCACTGTTGAGTGAAGTGCGACGAACGCAGAATGATTCTGCATCAGACGGAGAAACTCGCATTTAATAGGGAGGACTGAGTTGTAGCTGATGCTACTCACATCTAAACCTAAAGACATACAGGCTAAAGTTAATGTGATCTGGTACGCGTCCAGTGGGAGATCAGTGCCTAACATCTAAGCATCCTTTTCTGCAAGACCGCATGCAGTACCGACGACGACTGCACCGACCGTCGGTTTGTATGATTTCAGTTGGCCGATCTCATCGATATGTGCGTAACCCACACCCAGTCAACGACCAGCTCGGTGACTTTATTTGGTGGTGCGCGCTCACATGTTAATGGGTGTGCCGCCGATAGTTACGACGGACTCTTGGAAAACTGGCATAACGAGAAGTTCGCACGTTGTGATTGACGTAGGCTTGTTTTCACAAGTCAGTCGAAATGATTCGTTGAATCTCGCAAGCCTGCGGTGCGCGTGCTGCAGTAATCGTAAACAAAACGTGTGTTAATGCGGCCACTGGGCAGGCAGCCACGAACGGGCCGGTGTTTGTCCCGATCGAAGTGAAGGGTCTCAAAATAGTGGCGGACCGGCTGTTCGTTGACGAGGTTCAACGCGCAAGGGCTGTTGGCTCAGGCTTATTTCCATTTGCAGTCATGGCCACTGCGTTTTCTCTTTGCAGACCTTGTTCCTTTTAAGATCCTACCCATGGCTTATTGACAAGCTTTACGGTCCGTAGTGCCCCCATTTGTACCTTTCCGCTTTGGCCTTTCGCTGTGTCCAGAAACTATATGAAGTACAAAAAGCGTTTTCTGGGCTATTACCGTACTGTTTTGTGGAGAGTTGCGAAAAATTCGGTGACTGCCCACCCTACACTCCCGAGAGGGTTTACAAGAACATTGTCGAGCAGCAGGTATGCCTGATAGGCAGCATGGTGGACTGATTGAGTTTCCATGTCGGGTCCGTAAGATGTGAGAATCGTTTAGCAGCACTTACTGCTGCGGCTGCTAGTGTGTACAGAGGCGGATTTAACACAAACGGATTTAACACAAGTTTACAAGAGCATTGTCGAGCAGCACATGTGAGTGCTCTCACACTCATATGGTCACCTGGCTGAACATCCCTCAGACTCCCGTGAACAGCCCTGAACTCATAGCACCCCAAGCTTTGACCTGTGTAAACTTTACCATAAGTTTCTAGGTGCTGCTTTCGCGCACAAAGTCTCAACCTTCTCCGTTGAGACTAAAGCGGACACCTTGGGCCCAACAGCGCACGGTCCGCTATGCATGACCCGACAATAGAACTCCCGATCGTCAAAATATTTTGGTTTCGCATAACTTGCATTTACCCCGTCTGACACATTGGGTAGTGTTTTCACGTTCAAGCAAGGCCGTTGAATGACGCTTACCGTTCCGTGACGCTTTGCATAATCGCCAATCGGCATTCTGGCAAATATTGCGCGCTCACAATTTTTCGAAACGTGTCGTGGCGTAAGCGAATTCTAGATGTCCGACAAACAATCACGACCAGACAACCCCGCAGAGGCCTCACTTAATAAGTTGACGTTTGACGAGGTTAACCTCGGAACGCCGCCAGTCTACACAAGCAAGTCCTCTCCAATGTCTCAAGTCAACAACGCTGCTGTCCCAATCCCTCCTGACAGCGGACAAGCTTCTGCAGACCAGAAGCAGCCCAGCGTGCCACAGAACGAGCAAGATGGCGCCAGCATTGACGCGCCGGTAGTTCAACCGCCGGTATACACGGCAGTGTATCCTTCAGGCAAAGGCCCATTTCAACCGTTCGGGACTTACCCACAGAAGACTGCCTTCGTCGTCAAGACGGACGCGTGTCCCGGAACTACCTATTACGTACAAGGTTTGTCAATGACTGACAGAATGATAGAACGGCTTCGTTGGTAGTGTTGAGTAAACCTTTCCCTCACAAACCAGCAGTTTTAACTGCTTCGTCTCAGACATATAATTTTTAGGCAATGGAGCGAACCCAGCGCCAGTAATCATCGTCACTCCGTACAGCCGAATTCGCCTTCTGAACTGGGCGATTTTCAGCATCTTGCTGATCTTCCTGCCGATTCTCATTTTCTGGCTTATAATTCTAAGCTTCGACTAAGCGCGACAAATCCCGCATCCTCGTTGCTTTAACTTTCCTACAACATTCTTCGGTGCCCTTGTAAGTATTCGTTTTTGTTGTATGAAAACGGTGGCAAATAAAAAGCGCACTCAGTGGTCGCACCAGAACTGGTGAAAGCTTGCACTGCACGTGACCATGTCTAGCTACGAGCGGCCTCTGCGTGTTCATGACAGCAGACGATGTCCACGAAGCAGCTCTTCACTTTCGGTTTCAAATTGGAGTCGATCTCAGTAGTAAGACTCCATATTAAGTAAGAACAGATGATGTGTATACATCACAAGAACTGGTGTCATCAACTGTAACTCACCCTGTCCTCGGCGTCGATCCACCCCAAACTCAGGAGGTGACCATCCTAAGTCCACCAGCGCGGACCTGTGAGGCAACGTTAAAGTAGGTAGATGAGTAGCTTTGCGCTCGCTGTCTGCAGGTCTCGCATTTGCTGCGCCCTGCATGCCCCTTTGACCACATGAATATGAGCCCAAATACGTCTATGGGACATCAGGTCCTCGCAATGTGATTTTTCCCTTTTGCGCGGCACGTATCAGATCCCAGTCATGTAAACACACGTAGCCAGCGTCGGCGTATCACTGTCGCAAGCACAAGTCATTTCCTCGGAAAACAGTGCCTTCTTGCGGCGCCACATGCAAAATTCAATGCGTATAACAAAGTCCAGTTTTGGAAAGATGTTCATTTTCTACGAACCAAGTGAACGCGGCGGGAGGTCGTGCTGACATCGGCGCATCGACGATTTCCGGATCATGTCTACCGCCTCGAAGCAGAAGAAAGCCGATTCCACGGCGCTGCCACCGACCCCATCACGTAAAGGTAGCTCATTTAGGTCCTAGTGTGTGGTTGCTCTATCTCACTGACTCGTTTTATAAGGTTCGGGCACGAAGACTTCAACCACTACGACGCGCACGCAACCTCGGATGCCGCGCGGAAACTCACAAGCGAGCGAAACGTTGAAACCTCGGCACGCAGGCAATCCGCCGACCATTTACAGCGCCATGAATACTATCGTGAAACTTCGAGCAGGAAATCCAGTCGACAAGCTCGCGTCGGCCCGCCGTCTAGCCATTGTCAATACAAAGCTACCAGTCGGAACCGAGATTAGCACCGAGCGCGGAACGTGAGTTTGCAGCATCGTATCCAAGAAGCACTCCCGTTTCTTGCAGGTATCGCATAGAAGCAGTCATACACGAGGGAACGTTCGGATTCTCTTACGCCGCCACCGGGGTCCCGAAGCCGAGAAGATACTGCCTCAAGACCGAGCCCATGACTAATGACGAGACCCTCAAAAGGTACAAAGTCCTTAAGGTAGGTATCTTCGAAACGCAGCAGCTGTTCTACCTTGCTGGCTTCAGAAAGAACTGTGCCTCCTACAGGAGATGGGCAAGGAAGACCCCACACTTCGTCGACGGTTCGTCGACCTGCTCGATGCTGGATGCACGGATCAAGTGAAATTCCTTGTAACAAACTTGCACGGAGAAAACCTGTACAAGATCACTCGCATCCGGCTGAAACGCTCGTTCACGTAAGCTTCGTGCGATGGTAAAACTGATGATGTTCTAGGCCTTCCACCGCTCTGCGTGTCAGTATTCAAATGCTGAACGCCATCATCGACCTGCATCATCTCAAGTACGTCCACCGCTACCTCAAGCCGCACACTTTCGTCGTCGGTCTTGGAGACAAGGTTAGTGGTATGTGATGAATCGTGGAATCTCGCCGAATTCTAGATCAAGTCCATCTTCATGTGCGACTTCGGCCTCGTCAAGAAGTACACCGATGGCAGCGGCAAAATTTTGTAAGTTCTCGAGGATACCGTGGATACGCGCTATTTAGACCGCCACGCAAGAAAGTGAAGGTAATGGGCGCCCTTCGGTACACTTCTCGGCACAGCCACCTCCATCAGGAGCTCTCCCGTCGCGACGACCTCGAGTCGTGGCTCTACCTCAGCATGGAGTTCTTCAACCTTTCCACACTCCCCTGGCGGCGCGATCAGCTTGCGCAGAACGTCCTCTACAAGAAACAGAAGCTCATGGATGATGGCTGTAAGTTTACCTTGTACCGTCACCCGACCTGTTCAAACTCCAACGTCAATGCATGCTTTAGTCCCGAATATTTGGAAGAAGAGCGCGTCGCAGTACTTCACAATCCTGAAGTACGTCGACTACCTCCAGTATGGCCAGAAGCCGGACTACGACTATCTCCTGGGACTACTCGAAAAGGCGAAGCAAGAGCTGAAAGCCGACTTTAACCTTCCGCTGGATTGGGAGGTTAGCCGGAACTGAGTGAGATATACTCATGAGTGGTTTTAGGCCCTAACAGACTTGCCACCGATCGACTCGCGCAGGGCGGACAAGCTCGACACGATGGAGATGGAGTCCACCGATCTGCGCTCAGAAGTCATTCAGCCGTAAGTCATTTAGCCTAGCCGTATAGTGCCGCCGCATGTGCACCCCTATTTTAGCACTGCTCTTAACACCGATCGTACGCAAGCGGAGGAACCTCCGAAGTTCGCGGCACCCAGCAGCACGAATGTGGACGCCGTAAGCTTTTATGTCTTCTTTCAGTCATGTGAAATTCACGTCGGTTCAGCTGATCGACGTGAGCATGGAAGGAACGTGCCGAGACATCAGCGAGAAGTCAACAACCTCGAGCCGCGCGTTTTCGTTGAGAACCGCAGAAGAACCCAAGGCTGATAGTGCTCACCAGTCTACGATGACACAAACCGGTTAACGTACTCCGAATATACCGCGTTTCGACAATAGAACATTTCGCTCTTTATGTGCATATTTGCAAAGATAAGCCTTGGTCGTCACAACCTGTAGCAGGTCACCATCTTAGCAAAAAGGCCCTCTTCGAGCACTTTTGTCAAGCACACTTTCGAGTAAGAGCAGTGATTGCAAAACAAAATTCATGTGCATAGGTATTTGCTATGGTAAGCCTCCAGAAGCAACGAAGGAACTTGTCCCATCCTGCAGATATATTCCTAGATTTGCCCGCCCAGGTACAGGAAGCCGAGCTCGCGCGTCTTGGTGGTTTTCATAGGGTACTTGTATAGTTCGGCTTCCCGCCTATGTAGTTCGGCTAGGTCGGACTGAACTGTTATAAGTTCGCGCGTCATTCAGAGGCACCCATCGCTACGCGACGCGTGCGGTAAACACCCGGTCAACAAAGCTCCCAGCATTACCCCAATTTGGTTAACGAAATTAAGGCTAATCTGTTTGCGTGGGCCACGTCGTTCATCGGAGGGGTAGTTGCTTGAGTACGGGGCCCTACTGAGCCGTTATTTGTAGGGGGTGACTGAACCGTGCATTTGTAACGGTTCAGATGGGTCCCCCGTAGGAATGGGGGGGAACGACGGGCCGAACTCTACAAGTGCCCTTTATACGACCGGCTGTGGTAGCAGAAGCATGTCGTCTCGAAGATCGTCTAAGCAATATCATCGTCACAAGCGAGCAATTGTTTGTCCTGTAAAGAAGTAAAACGTACGAATAGATGGACCTTAAGTGATTCCCGCGTTTGCCCTACTTAAAGTCCACCCCCCCCCTCATTTATGAACCCCCAGACCGAATTCTACCTCTGTATATAGCAACCTGCTCAAACTCTGATCCTCTACGTCTTACTGCGTTGCTCCGTACTTCACCATTCGTCGCGTTTTTCCATCATGTCGCAGCAAACTTATACTGTTTGAGATTGCCCTAGTTGAAGGGGTGCGAGAAGGGCTTGACAAGGCTGATGAACCGTTTAAATCGCAAACGACGTACTTCACCGAACTTGTCATACTGGTCAAAACCGTTACAAGCTTGCGTAATTATTTACGTCACTCGTGTCGGCGAACGTAGATAGATGAACTTTATTGGCCGTTCCAAATACATGTAGTCAGGTGGCAGGAACATAGAAGAAAGGTTAGCTACGTGGGCGGTCGTTGTCAGCTTGCTATTCGGCCTTGAGGACGAGGATCACTTCGCCGGCCTGTGCTCCGGCCTTGAAGGGTGCCTGCGGGTCGGTCTCCTCCGCCGGGACCTCGGCCCACTGGAACACGAGCTTGTCCTCCTTGGGCGGACCGGCGAGGCGGATGATCTCGACGGCCACCTTCGCCTTCGCGTCGATGAAGCCGAACACGGGTTTCACGCGGTAGTGCTCGTTGTTCGACGACTTCACCTAAACCCACAGCGTCCAGAGGATCCGGATTGACCAAGACAAGTAATGACGAGAACGAACCTTAAAAGCGAGGCGAGTGTCGGTGGTGTTCTCAACCTGGTGGGTCGCGGTGCCGCCACCAGCAGGGAAGGTTCCGGCGGCCGGGTCGATGCTGAGCGCCATGTCGACGAAGAGAGACGATGAGCGAACTGTTCTGCAGTGAGGAAACCTGCTTTACGATGCCTCTTTGCTGTTTTGCACTCATTTTATGCGCATTTTGAAAGGCTTCCGGTCATGCAAATTAGCACTTGCGCCGGAAATGACACCAACTATTCCAAATTTTCCAAAGTACTCAGCTGTAACTGATGCTCGTGATATGGTTGAGCTGATACAAAGATCGGTTCGCACGCATAACGGCCGGTCTTTAGTGCTTGAAGGTCCTTTTGATTTTGTCAAGACGAAACGGTTTGTTTGTGAGTTTGCTTTGACGCATGGCCACCGTGTTCGTCCCGTTTGAGTTTCGAACAGCAAGGTGTCACCACTAGACAACTCGCTACCACGTTTCGCAAAAAAATGTCTGCACTTAAGATTGCGGTGACGATAAGCGCGGGCCGCGGGCCGTTTAAAGGGTTTTTTTGCCAGGTTCGAGGGCGGCGAGTCGTTTCCCGCCAACCGCAGCGACCACTCATTTACAGCGGAGGCCCGATGTTGTGGTTATTTCCGCCTCGTGAATTTTTCTTGCGATGCCCGGTGCCACTCGGCCCATTTTCCAGTCACAACTGTTTTCCACCACATCAGTTTAGGCAGTTGTGACTAAGTGGGCAAGTGGTCAGACCGCAGCCAGCAATGAATTCGTCGCACCTCGGCAACAGCAAGCAGAAGCGTCCTACGCCATTGAGTGATATCACCCAGTACGTCAATATGGACATCCACAGGTATGTACGGAATCCCGATAACGCACTACGTACGCGCTACGATTTCTACCGCCATGAACCCACTGACGTGTTTAAGCAACATTCTGTCGGTGGAGGACAAGCCGAAGGAGAACAACTACAAGACGGTGATGTGCAAGTCCTGGATCCAGAGTGGCAGCTGCAGCTATGGCAAGAAGTGCCGCTTTGCGCACGGGGAGCACGAGCTCAGGTATCCGTTTTCCATCATCAAGCCGTTTACTGCATCACTTTGCCTTTTTGATTGTGAATCCCCTTGACTCGCCATAAATCATAGTTCAAATGCCTGAGCTCTTTCTAACAAAGTATCTTTAATCGTCAGAGAGCCTGCGCGACTTGTCCCGGAGCAGCACAAGACCAAGCTCTGCGAGAAGTATACCGTCGAGGGCATCTGTCCATACGGCAAACGATGCAACTACATCCACCCGGCAATGTGCACTACATCTGGCCTCCAGCAGCCGGCTCTGCCTGCTCATTTCAAGGTACGCACTGTACTCCGGATTGGCTAGTCCTGATTTCCAATGTTTAGACGGGCTACCCTCCGATGATGTGCGCAGTGCCTGGAATGTACGGCACCCTTGCTGGACCGCAGTGCTACCCGCTTTCGCTGCTGCCCTACACGAGCTGCGCTCGACGTGCAGAAGACTTGGCGCACTTCTACGGTCAGCAGCCGATGTTCTTCGAGGACAACAATCTGCAATTCTCGAGGCTGACGGATGGCTGTGGATTCCCCACTGGCGGCATGAGTCATCTCAATATGCGCATGAATAAGCCGTGGAACGACTGCGATCAGGCAGCTGTGCCGATGATGTGTGACCTGTCGGGAAACATCAACGGTATCTCTAATTAGGCAAGTGGATCACGTGTCTTACCCGGTATTTAGGAACTTCAAAGCCTCGCGCAGCGCTTCTTCCGCTGGTCTCGCGAAACGAAGCTGGTTGTTGCTCTGCTGCCCGCTCGGACCTCATCAACAGCAACAACAACAATTTCACAGCTGAGCCATGGAATGGTCGGTCGACGACGCCGCAGATGTGTGGCTTGTTCGGAAACGTCAACGGTATGACTTCGTCAGTAAAATCGCAAAACACAACCGCTCTTCAGATGCGTCGAAGCCTCGTACATCGCTCCTTCCGCTGGAGTCCTGCGACAAGGCTGTCAGCTGCTCTGCTGCATACTCGCATCCCACAAACAACAACGTGTGTGGCTTGCTGACCTCTCCCCTGTGCTCGTCCACGCCTGTACCCAAGTCGTTCACATCGTCGCTTGGCAGTGACATCTGGTCGCCGGAGAAGCGCATGAACTTCGACCCGTTGCCAGCATGCGTCTCGGTCCAGGAGGTGGACGAAAAACCGCTGAAGGCCCCGGTCGAGCATGAAACTAACCGTGACGTCGGTATCGTGGACAACTTCACCAAGTGGATCGAAGGTTTCGACACCACCTCCAAGGCCCAGGGATACAATGACGAATTCAAGCAGTGGTTCGGCTCCTCGGAGAAGAAGCATTCGGACGATGGCACCGCGCCAGGCGAGTACGTACTTTTAATAACGGCTTAGCGTCATCGCAAACGTCTATTTAGGCGCCGCCGCGAGACGGACTCTCTCTTCCGCGGACTGTTCGAAGGCGACTGCTTCTCGCTCTGGAAGCCCTAGGCAGCTCCGTTTACTCGCTTAGCAATAACCCAACATATTTACTCTTGTTCTTTTGTGCTAACTTCTTTTAAGACCTCCTTTCCAGATCTCTGTGTAGTCCAACATCTTCTCAATCTATCCCTAATTCTCACCCATGTTCGACTGCGCAAACGCAAGGCGGCCGGAACCACACCACCGGCAATCGAAGTGCGTAGTTAGTGAGTACGGCATAACATAATCTGGCCATAATTGGTCGCTCTTGCGTTTGCCGGTTGCATAATTTGCCGTTTTCCTCCTGCTTTGCCGGTAACCCTCTATGATTGAGTCTTCTCTGCACGCTAACTGCTCGTACCTCTTGCCCCTGGAGGCACGTTCGTTCATTCCACTGTTTTGCACTATCCTCCGTTTGCATTGAGCTCAACAGACGGGTAATACCTCGCCGCTTGGAATATTTTCCCGTTGTGGTTCTCTGTGTTTTCCCCATTACCAACCTCTCCTCTGCCGTCTCTTCCTGCTGGCATGTAATAGTCTCCGATTGCCGCATGGTAGAGCGAACGAGTGGAGCGTGTGTGCTTGACGAATAAAAACGGCTCTGTACCTGCACCTACCTACGTTGACATTCCGGTTCACTAGGCGCTTCTTGTAATTAGGGCTCTAGGGACGCGCGATGATTAGACCAGCGTGGCGATGTTCTCACTTGTCTTTGTCCGGTTTCGATTCAGAGAACAACGGGCATCTTCGGGCATACGCATCTGTGGCGGATGGATGTCAAGACATAAGCTGTCGGCAGGTAGTTGCCTCTCGACGCTAATATCGCATTCTCGTTTTAAGTCAACTCTTTGCTCTGTTGATGACGATTTAAAGCAAGTTTCCTAACCCGCACTGTTATTTTGAACATGGAACGAATCGTCATCTATAGAAGCAATTGTCTGGAATCTCTAACCACCGTAGGGAGTCGAGGTTGACATTAAACGCGCTAGAGATATACGGTTGTTCTTGCTGCCAACGAAAAGCTTGCGTTTGCGAGTAGCGTAAAAGATATGGGCGTTACAGATAACGAGTTACTTCTGGTATGTTGTTTTTGACGTTGAAAACGTGACCATGCTCGCGTGAACTCCACCACGTGGTTTGGCGGTACCTGCCGACTACGAATGTGAATACCCACGAGACTGGTAGACGCGGTCAGTTTAAGCCCTACCACCTGAGGATTCAGCACACTTTGTGAAGTGCTTCTGTTGCCCCACGTTACAACCGTCTGAACGTTCGGGCTGACCAGGTATCCGACGGATACTCATGTCACACAGTTGGCAACGCTGAATGCCTCTAATCCGATAATTAATGCAGCGAACGCGCTGTGCAGCTACCCAACGTGCACTTCACATTGCGCTTTCCATAACACAGTCATTAGAGCGTCGTGCCATTCGCCTGCGCGAAATGTAGGCTCGCATTTCACGAGGGCTGTTTACGTCCGCCTAGCGCAAACAGCACCTAGCAATCAATAGTCAACTTCAACTTGGTTGTGCTCTTGAAATCGGGGGCATGACGACCTAACCGGCTTCCACCAGCAGACAGCCCTGTGTTACGCTTGCCTCGATTACGTAACTGGCGTTCCACGTTTGTCCGCAAATATTAACTTGTACAGCGATAAGCGCCTCACGAATCCATTTTGAGAACTGATGCGCCTCGCATGGGGAACTGCGGACAACGGCAGGCAATCGAGATCACTGGCATCGAGAAGCTGTCGCCGTCGGTTAATATCCCCAGAAGCCCGAAGGTGGCCGTGAGGATAAGCCGACGGATCGACGAAGAGCTCGAACGCGAGAAGTACGCCATGCATAAGGTCATGAAGCTGCTTCTACTGGGTAGGTCAAGCAGCTTTGCGAGTTCGCTAATCGCAAGATATCTTACAGGGCCGGCAGAATCAGGCAAAAGCACTCTGCTCAAACAGATGAAGTACGTTGGCGGTTATGTTTTCCGTCTTAACACCCTTTTAGAATTATCCACTTGAACGGGTACAGTGAGACAGAACTCCTTGCGCGAAGACCACTGGTTTTCAAGAACGTACTCCAGTCAATATCGCAGCTGCTTGACGGAATGTCGACGCTCGGCATGCAGTTACCGCCTGACTGCAAGGTGTGCTGACGGTGGCGCATGTGGAACCGATAGCCGACCAATTTTAGGAAATGGCGGACCTAGTGCTGTCAATGTCGTTCGGCGGGTTTGCTTTCGACTGCCTCTCCGAGAACGCTTACCGGGCCATCAAGACGCTATGGGGCTTGGAAGTGGTTCAGCAAGCCTACCAACGAAGCAACGAGTTCCACGTTATCGACTGCGCCAAATAGTACGTGTTCCGGCTGGTGTCCGCTATAAATTCTAACCAGTATTAAGCATATCAAGTTTCAGTTTTCTGGACGACTTGGACCGACTGCACAAACCCGACTACTGCCCGACGGAAACAGACATTCTTAACGCTAGGATCGAGACCATCGGCGTATGCGAGTTGCGCTACCGCTACAACGATGTTGAACTGAGGTTAGTGAGCCGGCCCTTCGAACTTCTAGTCGTCTTGCTGCTCACTAATACGTAGAACTTGGAATAATGACCTTCCATGACGCTTCAGCATCATCGATGTGGGCGGCCAGCGCAGCGAGCGACGCAAGTGGATCAACGTGTTCGACAGCGTGAGCGCCATCTTCTTCATCGCCGCGGTATCCGAGTACGATCAAAAGATGTTCGGTAGGCTTTAGTATCACCGACGTGGCTAGACACATTGCTTTCAGAAGACAATCAGACGGTATGTTCAAGAGGCACAGTTAAGTTATTGAGCTCCTCGAATGCTCATTTAAGGCGGTGTCACCACCTGACTGCTCTCATTCCTAACATTCAGAATCGCCTGCTCGACGCTCTGAAGCTCTTCGAAGACGTTGTCAACAATCCTCTGTTCTCGAAGGTCCAAGTGATCCTCTTCCTGAACAAAAAGGACGTCTTCATGGAGAAAATCAAACGCGTGCCTCTAACCGTTTGCTTCCCCAACTACAAATGTAAGCCTTACGCGCATTTTTAACGGACCATGGCGAACTTAGACAAGAACGACTTCAAGAATGCATCCGTGTACCTGATAAGGAAGTTCGAGAAGCAGATTCGGGACAGGCAAAAGTTAGTGTATCCGCACTTGACATGCGCCAAAGGTAGGGCAGTTCCCTCGGTAGCAAGCATACGGATACGTGAGATATTCCTGCGTTTGTCCATCATTAATGATTTCAGACACTGATCAAATGGAATTCCTTATGAACAGCACTACGGACATGATCATAGCGGAGGCCATGAAGCACACCGGTGTGACGTAACACCGAAGCCAACGCTACACTGGTGCTATCCACATACGCCAAAGATACTCGCAATCTGGGTCCAGCAACCTACTCAACTCTTCACTCACGCCTCACTGTTTTAAATTGTCATGTTGTCTTGGAATGAACACCTTTTGATTTATTCTCAGTGTTAAGGTAACAACTTAGGGAATAATGCGGGCAACGCAAATGTGAATGGCAGAAAGCGGCCGCTGGCGAGATCCCTCGTCATCGTCCCCGAATAAGGCGTACAGATCGTCGGTAACCTAAAACAGGATGTGATCCATGTAAGTGGAAGACCATAGAGTAGCGGCACTGACGCTGTGACACTACGTATAGTCGCTTGGGCAACTTACATTGACAGTCGACGTAACAACGTCCACCTTCACGGAATTCTTCATAGCGTCTTCTAAGCGCAGTGCCAAGTTGATTGCCCGTGTGATCGCGTTGCCGAGTGCGTGGATGACGATATCGTCCGACTTCTTGTCCAACAAGGCCTTGCATCGGTTGAACTGCGCAGCGAAATTCGTTTTGCTAAACGAGAATTTAGTCAGTAACACAAACGGTCTTCAGTCATGTGGCTCGAAGGGCAGTGGATGCTTGGCTTACTTTGTTACGTAGACGTCCATTTTCGACGTGTGAAATCGCGGCGGCAAACGGCGCCTAAGCTCGAACTCCAAGTCGTCGACGCGACCAGAAGGGGTCCCTCGCGGTGCGCCATCTTTGCCACTTGGGCTTGCCCCACTGCGCCGTGCTGGTGTAGCGGTGGACATCAGAGGAAGAGTAGTAGCGCAGCAAGCGTGAAGCACCCGAGCGACACCCAGACACTTAAGCGCTCCCCGATCCGGGCACACTTCCAGAACACGCCACCGATTCTGAAACATTTCCGTGCCACCTGCATCTTTACTCGGGCAATAGTTTACCCTTCCTTCTGCCGATCGATGATCTTCGGGAAGATTGAGCGGATGTAGGCACAGGTGCAGATCAGCAAAAGCACGACGGTGAGAAGGCTTTGAAGGTTGAATATCGCCGACTAAAGTACTGAATTAGGTAGCGGTACGAAACTGCTGAACTCACCAGTTTGACGGTTGGTTTTCCTCCAGCGGAGGCTGCGGAATCTAAACCACAACGAGAGAATAAGTTAAACCTAACCAAGCAATAATGACGACAGCGGCAACAAAAACTAATGGGATCTTCATGCTTCGTAAGTAATTATACATGAGAAAAATGAACTATAAAATAGCTCGGATGGACAGAACTCGTTTACAGCTCAATAGACGGCATTTCATCGACTAGCGCCGGCTCCACGTCAAACATGAAAGCGCTTGTGTCTTCAGCGTTCGGTCGCTCCTTTAGGAGACCGCATCTTTTCAAGCGTTAGCGACCCGTTTGAAAGCGTTGCCAATGTCTGTTGCCAATGTCTGTTGTACGCTGCGAAGTACGAACTAAGGTCATCGTTACCTCGATGCTCACCAAAATATATGTTGGTCAGTCATTCGCTTTCAGCAAAAATCAGCGCAGCAGAGATGCCTAAACGGCCGAAGAACAGCGATGACTCCTTTCAAGAGAAGATTGCCAAAATAATCCAGTTCAAAGAGGTAAGGAGTTGAGTCCAAAATACTTTCTCCACGCGCCACTAAACCGAAGAACGCACTTCAGGAATGTCTGGCCCTGATCAAGCGGTACGACGAGGAAGGCGTCGCCCTCGATTCCGCTGGAGAGCGCAGGATCCTCCAGCTGCAAAAGTGGCGCGGGGAAATGGTGCAGACGGAGGAATACCTGGCACGTCACATCCAGTACGAAGACGCGGAATACGACGCGGACGAATTGTAAACCGGGACCGCGCTTAACGAACGACCAGGATATTGTAGGCAAAACTCACAAACCAAAATCGTCATCTACGAGACCGGCCTAGAGCCCCTGAATGCTTTGCTAACTCGATTCATCAATGTTCGTCAGGAAGACGGAGGATACAGGTACGAATCTTTACTGGCATTGATTGTAATCTGTAGGTTTGCAGTGTTCTCCACCCTCACGATGTGGACCTCATGATCCGCAAGATCAAGAAGCGCAACGAGTGCCTGCTTGTCGACGCGATTGTACCGAAGGATCCGGAGCGATACTGTTAGTTTAACGTATGATCTTACGAAAAATTCAGTGTTCAAGGGCACTTTCATACCTATACTAGCAAAGCCACTAGCTAAACATGTTTCAAACTAGTCGTTTGTTAGACTTTATTCAGCACATGCGTACATGACACGACGAAAGGGAGAATTAGTGAAGAGCCGGTGAGTGCTCAATGCGCCGATATTCGGTTACTTCTTGTGAGCGTAGACCTTCTTGTAGCTGGTCGACTTCTTGTAGACGATCGGCTGCTTCGACTGGGACGCAGGAGCGGCAGCTAAAGGAAAGCATTAAGAACCGTTGCTTCCCTGGAAAGCGACTTACCGGGAGCAGGTGCCGGAGCCGGCTTCGGCGGAGGCGGTGCGGGCGCAGCCGGAGCGGGAGCCGGCGGAGGAGCTTGCTTGGAAGGAGACTGAGCCGCCGCAGCGTTGGTGTTGCTGCTGCTGAAGTAGGCGTTGTCGTCGACGTCGATGTCGAGCTCGGCACCACCGGCTTTCTTGCCGCCGCTGCCTGGAGACGCGTCGAGAGGAATGAAGGCGCTCTTGTCGGCCATTGACAGCGGAGAGTGAAGTCGCAGCGAAGAGTGCGTCGTCTGAGAGCGAACGTTGGATGAACCACGAATAATTACCAAAGGTTTCGCGGCCTTTTAAGCAACTCCAGAGGAGAAATTTGCGTACAGGACATGTGGGCATACACAGCATAATGAAACTGCAAATGCTCAAAACCAGCGTTCACCTCTCACCTCCCCCAGACGCCATTGCTACCAAATTTTCTCGGAAATTCATAACGGTTTTTAGGGCTTTGGAAGAAGGAGATCGTCGAGCACGTGAAATTCCGCGTCCGCTTGGAGCGACTCGGATTGGATTATGACAACTTCGAAGCGGTCTACGGTGAAGCAAACGCACCGTGCACTTCAGGTTCGACTTTCTCCTTCGGAGTTCGCATATTTCACATACCTGCTTTTTCAGTGGAGGCTTCCGCCAGTTCTGAAGATCGGAAGAAGAAGGCACGCGAAGGCTACATGAGCCTGGCTAATGTAAGTACGACAAAATGAGGAGTATCTAGCTGGGCTGGTTACAACCCCAGTGGCGTTTGCACTTTCAGAGGTTGGGCGAGATGGTAGAGAAAGGTGAAATCGCCGAGGAAAACGAGGCCGACGTCGACGAGGCGGAAGACCTGCTTGAGTACGGCCAGTGTCGCGACGTTTCCTCTTCTGATGAAGGTGCTTTGTAGCCTTCCAAGACTCATATCTACGTGGAACTTTAAGATTACGAGGACGTGTCTCCACACGTAATCGACGAAGTCCTTCTCAGCACGGATGACGAGGTGCAGGCGGAGATTGACGGGCCATCCAAGAACCCGCCTGGTCCTTCGAAGCAAGTCGTGGGTCAGTCCAAGGGTCACCTTGTCGACGACGACGATTCTGCGGAGTCGGCTGATGAAGATCGTGCGGTCAACCAGTTGGCGAAGGCGTCTCAAGATCTCAGCTACATCCTCAACCCTGACAGTATGTGGCAGTTCGACGATTTGAAATTTTAGCAAAGCGTTCCGTTTAGGTGATGCTGACACGATTGAACTGAGCGATAGCGACGACAACACCTCGACCGATGGCGACGATATCATGGTGATTAAAGGTCCGTCTAAGGACGCCGCCAATGAGAATGACCTGCCGGATATCTCGGTTCCGGTAAGCACAACGTTTGTATCTGCCAAGTACATTCATTTAGAAGGACGATGAAGATGACGTGCAGGTCGTCTACGATGCTCTCTCGAAGCGCAACGACGGATCGATTGCTCTAAGTAGCTGAATTACACAGTGGAAGTTGTTTCCTTCTTCATTGTGTTCTGTTATTGCGCTGCTTTTATATTATTTCTCTTCTAATGAACACGACCTGCAAATGCAATGCGTATGGCAAGTCTATGGCGTCGTCATTAGTCAACTTTATTAGGAACCCGTACTGGAAAGATCACGATGAAATCACATGCTAAGTTGACTAGAATACCGGTGTGAGGTTATGTACAAGGTAAAGCGCACCACCTTGCTTCGCATAAGCTCTCTGCATTCCGCATGAAAGTTATACAGTGCTTCTCGCGGACGCCTGCTGGGGCAAGCTTCCGTAGTCGATTGTTTCACTTCGGAACGACAAACGACTATCGCTCTTTCTGAGCATCGCTTGCGGGTGAAGGAAATTCGGCTTCTTATCCCGGTGGTCAAGGTGCGACAAGCTCATACTAAAGCGTCGGGACAGCGTAACGCTTCGGCTTCGAGCGTCTACGGCGTCCATTCGACTTAAGCGGCTCTAAAATGTCAAGGGTTCGTTGGCTCTACTCAGCGAAAAAACCTGTGCTTCTACACAGTGTGGATGCTTACCTGAGACCTCGAGAGGTCACCTTGCGTCGAGCAGGTTCTCTGACCCGTCGTCTTCCTTTGGGGCCGAATATTGCGCCTGTAGACGATTGCAGAGAGATAGGCAGCGTTGAAGCAGAACTGAGCGAAGTACAGAAGGCGGGCAACCAGTGCTATCAGGTGTCGCAACGGAGACTCCGGCTGCATATCCTCAGTTCTGTAGGAGGTACACTTAATTGCTCGGGTGCCAAGGGTGGGCAACTTACTCGCTATAGTCCGTGATGGTCAGTATCCTCAGGATATTGTCAGGTGCGTTCAGCAACAGATGAATGGTGGTGATGGCGAGCCACCGGCGCACTGCGGTTCTTCCACGTCGCGGCGTAGGGCTGGCAATTTTGTAGCTGACGCTTTCGTCTCTGGGTTCCGCATGGTCGATATTGATGGAGATGTGATCTACGCTTGAACCGATGTAACCCAACGGGGTTTCAAAGGCCTAAATGAAGTACTAGTGCACACGTTTTTACGGATGTTTTGCAGGACAAGGACACCTGAGACATCATGCGAACATTGTAAGTAGAGCCTCGAACTTTATTGGGCTAAAGCGAGCGGTCCGTGAATTGTACTGCTTAAGGGAAAGCAGTCATGATACTTCAAGAAGTGTACCTGCGTGGTAACTTTGTGGCTCGACTCATCTGATTAATTTAATTTGCTTCCCAAGTTAGCACAGCATAGCGGCAATTAATTCCCCTCAAATTTTGGCGTCTGCTTAGCCAGGAGTCGGATGATACTATTCGCAGACGTGTTGCAACGGTGCACTTATAAGCGGATAAAAATGGCGCCCGGCTAACCTACCCTTTCCCCGACGGCTTCCTCCCGTCGCCCACTGGCAGGTTACTCAGCGTTTAGTAAGCACGCGTGCAAGGCATTGAGCCACTAATCTCTGAGGATGCCTGCAGGCATCCTTAATTGGCAATCAAGCCCGGACCACAACGAAACGGATCAAAGCCCTCATCGCGTCACACAGGCGTAAGAGTTACCGTTTCGGATGTGTTGTCGGCCTTCGTGAGCTTAGCGGGTTTTCGAAGTGATTCGCGTAGCGCATTGAGCAGATCTGTAAGAGGACATGTATTGCACCAGGTGAATAAAAACCCAGCAGCTCATCTTGAACGCAGCGAATGGAGAACTGCGCCCTCCGAGAATCCGTGCGGAATAAATATGTACGACTACGAATCTTCTCGAGCATAGCCACGCGCGCAAAGCTCGGTGGCTGAATGATGAGAACGCGAACGTCGAGGACGAGTGTCACCACTGCAGGCAGCACGTATGAAAAGAAGAGTTCCGTAGCGTGCAACAGCCTACAGGCAGGAAAAGGAGCGTTTAGGCCCTCTTTGTGAAATACTCACCGATTCCAATTGAAGGTGTCACTGAGCGGCTGAGCTCCGCACGTGTGGTCCTGACCGACCACGGATATCAGCAGCCAGGAATTCAGGGACAACATGACAGCGAGCATGGCAAGCAAGGAGCCGTAACCAATGTCCGCCTTGCTGATCTGCCAGAACGGATGGTAGACGGCGATGTAGCGTCGTGCCGATATGAACAGCCAACACCAGGTGCTGAATCCGGTCATCGTGTGGATCATGTAGAGGGCAAGCTAAAAACGAGTTTTCTGATGTGGAATTGTTCATAGTGGTGATTAACTAACCTTGCAGTGCGCAGAATACACTGAAGGACCGATGACATTAGGCGGGACGAAGCTGCTGAAGGCAACAAGTGAGACGATTGAGCAAAGTGAGGTCAGATCCGAGACCGACATGGCGGCTAGCGGAAGGCCACATCCACCGCGGAACCTTTCCTGGAACAAATAGAGTGTAATTGCCTTTATACTGCAGGTAGCTTGTAGGCAGACGTAAAAAAGTTGCATGATGACGGAAATGGACGACTTACGTATTCCGAGAAGGCCAATTGTGCCAGACGCGCTATCACATAGGAGTTGAGGAGGATGCCGACGAGTGCTAGCAGAACGTACACGTAGCCTGCACATACGCTGACCTAAAGCCTCCTCAGTAGGACTGCATTTGGCATAATGCGGTGCATAACTACTTTCAAACATTTACTAGGGAGTCACATACCTGGGTTAGAAGGTCTTCAAAGTCTTCTGTAGCGAGGGAATCATTGGGGTATGCAAGGCGTTCCGTCGTTTCGTTCTCATCAAACTCGTGCTGATGAAGAAGACGGTATGTACTCTCAGGAGCGTCTCCATATATACCGTACTGTTCGAATGTTTCTGCCGCCATCAACTCTAAAGTTGGGCAATGTAATTTGATAACACAACGGCAAACGCGCATCGATTGCACTTGAAGGGCACGTCTTATAGTAAACGATTAGCGCAATGAATAGTCCGAGAATCCGAGAACGAACTTACACAAAAAAAACATTCTCCAGGTCTAAGCTCGCCTCCAGGCCAGAGCGCGCCTCAATGCGTGTTCCTCCACATACTTGTCAGAAACACGTGTGTACGAAACGTTACGCACAATGGATATCGGCGCTAACGAAAATTGGACTAATTACCTAAGTTCATTCAATGCGGCACAGGGTTTCCCATTAGCGACAAGAGAACAGAGTTAAGACGGGACAAGTCTCACAGAGTACGCGGCCGGAACGCAGATGTTTCGTCGAACAGTGCCATTTAGGCTAGAGGGCGTGTGTAGGCAAAGTACGGCGAATTTTCCTGGATCATGCGAGGCTCAAAATGCCGCAACATGACAAGTATGACACTCGGAGTGTCGACGCACGAACAAATTCACACGTTGACGTAGATGCATACGGACCTACGCTTGACAATGGTTTCTCACACTTCCCATAGCACTAGGAAGTCACCATAGGTTGATGTGGCTACACGCAGGCTCGACGCTAAAAATGAGAAGCCGGGCTCAAGCATCTTACTTATAAACTGTTGAGATTAGCCATTAGGAAGTGCGAGACCCTGCAATCTGTCACCCATAAGCTTATCGGGGTCAACAAGAATGACGCAGCGCATGCATTGTACGCACCGTAAGTGTACGTAAAAGTTCGGATGAGCTCGGCTTACCCGACGCTTAGAGGTTGGGGATATTTTGACGGCATTCCATCAGTCAAGCGAAGACCAAATGAACACGCACTAAATCCCCAAGGCGGGCGTCGCTACTACGAGCTTAAGTTTTAAAATAAGGCAATGTTCTGTCTTGGAGATCTGGGGCTTCTCCGACGGGGGTACGGTGGCTTTAGCCGGAACTAACCAATTGTGAGTATGGCGAAAAGACTGCGTCTTGCAGTTGCTTACTCCAACTCCTTTCCGGAGTATGCATGTTGCAACTCGGAAGAAATAAAAGGGGTGCTACGGTGCCGCCTTGTGCATCCTCGAATACAGCTCGAGAGCGTCGCATGCGGAGTGAAATGAGGTCAAACCCGCTCGGTCGGCCAAACGTACTTCGTGTACTACTCGTTTAATTAAAGAGTACAGCGAGCTTCTGCTAATTAAATATCATTTGTCCCATCACCTGAGCCGTTGTTTTTGGCATTTGTACCCGTTGTGGTGCCATGCGAACGACATCCGATAGCCGGGATTCACGCTGTTCTGACGCTAATTACCTTTCCAACCGCGGGCGGGAAGGCTTCTCTAAGGATTGTACCTGCACTTCTCGTTCCCGGATCTCTGTGCCTAGTGGGAACAGTGCTTCGCTGGAACCGCCGCTTATCAGTACGCCGAATTCATTGAGGATGAACTCGTTAGACTCCGCAGAGACGCAAGCTGATCAAGCCAGTGTCCCTGACAGACGTAACAACCTTTTTATGCCTGTTGTCATTTTGTAGGAAGCCCTATCATCAAGGCGTATTGAGCTGAAATTGAGGGCAGTGAGTGCGAGGGTACGTGACACAAGAACACAGTTCGAAAAGGTGATGTCTGCGAGAGCTTTATTTCATGCCATATCGGTGACAAGAGCTATAAGGAATTCGTTACATAGTGAACTAACTTATTAAGTTAGTCGTCATGCTGAAGGGTTTCAGCATCAAAACCGAGGCAAAAGTATCCGCACGAGTACAAGCGAACTCGAACCCTTTAGCCGCTAAGGGCAAGGCGCTATAATTGCATCGAAAATATCATCCCAAGTACACTCCTTTGTGTCTCTAATCTTTCTAACCGTCCTAACTACAATTATGCCAATTGGCGTAGAGGTTATGTGTGACAAAGTAAACTTCTTAAGCACGATAGGTAGTTAAGGCAAACTTTCGAAACTGATACGTACATACATCTTGCCAACTTAGAGAATTGGTGACTTTTTTCGGCCGAAAGTAGACAAGTGGTCACCGAACGTTGGGCTGTTTAAAGGAAATTTACTGCGTTGGATTTTAACTCCAACTGCAACGTGTGCTTGAGCGGAAGACACGGGCTCCAAAAGGAGCAAATGTCAAGAAGTGCGTTAGAAGGCAGCAAGACCCATACGCAGGAACAAACAGCTTTCGCCTGACGCCACTCCGTCATGGATACGATAGGTGGTCACACATGTCCGAGAGAGAAAAACGGGCCCGAGTTCGCAACAAAACACTTGCTGTGCTAGCTTCCAAGCACCTCGATAAGCACTTCACAATTAAGTGCGTAAAAAGGTGTGCATGAACATCGCATCTAAAGTCCTAGCATCGAGCACCGTTTACCTCAGTGGCTCCAAGTGGAGTTCCTTATTTAGTGGCACATCATAACCGCCGTCCTTTGAATAATCGAGTGGTTTGCTGTAAAGCAGCAGCTGGCTTGAGTAATATGCAGTAAAGCCACAGTTTTGCTGACGCGTATTGACAACCCAACCTCACAGTTACCTAACGGCTTTCTGTCGTTAGTATGACCAGCGTTGCCCTAAGCGCATAAATTGATGTTGTTTAATGCCTCTGCCTTTAGTGTCATCGCCTCAGGCTATTTCTAAATCTGAGGTGCGGAAGGAAAACAGTTCGGAAACTTCGTCCACCAGACGTATCCTGTAACGAGGTTACGTTGGTCGATTGCGACCGTAAGCGCCTCCTAGCGTCCTCGCATCAATGCTAACCGACCTGATAGCACTCCCAAAGAGGACGATCTAGCGGAAAGAAGACAGGCAAGATTGTGCTACCGTATCTCGAGAAGGCTTAAGCTGCGCTGCAGATCACTTAAATACTAGAAGCCAGACTCGGGGCAATTATCTCTGGATTAACAAGTTTCCACTGCGCGTCTTTCCTATTCAAGCAAACTACGACGGTATCCTGATCAGAGGCGGGCTATTCGACAACGGCCGTAGGCATTTCACACGGGGCAATGCCCAATGGGGTCTGCAAAAAAGTCTAAGACATCTGATTCACTAAAGACTTCCTGTTATGCGGATTGTTTTTGCGTGTTGCCAAGCATTTTAGACCGAGGATCCTTTTTATCCGCAGTTTATCGCCCACGTTCTCTCATCTGCCATTATTTTGTCTCCCAGGGGTGTATTTCTCTACTTGAACTTGAACTTGGACTTGAACTTGGACTTGAAATCCAAGTTCAAGTTCAGGTTCGGGCTACTTGGATTTCCGTTGGTTACTTGGAAGTTTTCACTGTAGCTTGGAACTTGAACCCGAACTTGGAAGTTGAAATCCAAGTTCGGGTAACTTTGATTTCTCTTTCTTGAAAAATCACCCGAACTTGAACTTGGATTTCGGGTAGCTTGGAATTTTGTCTGGAAGTCTCTTTTACGTGACACAACCGTAAGGTGTACACAGTGTCTGCAAAAAGGACACCCAGAACATAAACTAAGGTCTTTGGGAGCTCAAAAAGAAAGATTTTCCGACAAAAATTTTTTCGACTTTTTTTCGCGACAGGGGGTACTAAGCTCTTTTGGTCGAAAAAACTCTGAAAAATTTTTTTGTACGGAAATCGCTCTTTTTGAGCGCAAGAATACCGCAAAACATGCCTTTTGTTGGTTTCAGTAAGTCTGCAAACTTAAAAAAGCGTTTACGAGAAAAATCGTCGAATGCTGTCCGGAAAAAAGAGTACCTCGGCAAAGCCCCTATAACTTATTAGCGAGGAGCGAGAGTGCGAGGGGAACCGTCTCATTCGGCTCAGAATTAATTTTTCTATCATTTACATACTTTTCCTCGTCCAAATCGGTCAAGAATGGCAAACAAATCGCAGCTTGGAACTCCTCCACCCACGCTCCCACCCATGGGTGCAAAATCTTCCAAGTTCCGGGTAAAATCTTCCAAGTTCCAAGTTGAAAATCCAAGTAAAGAAATCCAAACCAGAAATTTGACCCGAACTTGGAAGATTTTACCCGAACTTGGACCCGAACTTGAACTTGAACTTGGAACTTGGAACTTGAACTTTAGAGAAACGCAAACTTGTAGAAACCGCCGAAATCCAAGTTCAAGCTCCAAGTTCGGGTGTCCAAGTTCAAGTAGAGAAATAAACCCCAGGAAGCGCCTTGTGCTAAGATGTCGTGGGGTGACTAAGTCAAAAATCGCTAGGTGCCCTGTCAGTCGATGCATCTAAGGTCCAAAAGATTATGCCTGACCGAAGTGATTAAGTGACGCTCACGTCCGGTGGCAACTACATTTATTTCTTTCTAGAGTTTTTTTTTTGTGATGCGTGCTTGCAAAATTATGTCTTTGGGGCTCCTCAAAGCTAGGATGCTCGCTCTCGACGCTTCAGCTCGTTATCCTTCTGCAAGACGTAATCCCAACTGCACAGACGGGTAGCAACGGGTCATCTCGAGGTACCGTATCCTGCTCAGCATGTATGACCATTAATGGCGTGCCAAAGAATGACAATAACTGATGTGAAAAGAGAGCCAAGGGAGTCACAAGAGGCGCGTTCAGTGTCGACAACCACGCTGTCTAACTTTTTTATGGACTTATTCGTATGCTTGAGCAGCAGACTTTAAAAACTCGAAGATGTGTGACCCTGAGGATGGCGCTATGAACTTTCAAACCCGCTTCTCGACATTAACCCGTAGCTGTGTAACTCTCTCTCGCCCTCAAACCGCTTACGCGTTGAATGGAATCCTTTAGAGTCATGCACAAACGCCGGAAGGCGCTTCACATGCGAGTCAAAACTTAACGCAGACTAGTAACTGATGACACCATTCAGGCAAAATGAGGTGAGGACAAAGAGCGTGATAACGATCTATTCTTGCTTCGAATAGACGGAATCCAATTAGTGAGGTCGGAAACGTATCGTGAGCGCTAGATTTATAACTAATTAGAACTGCACTATAGCCAATTACCACGGATTTAACGTCTTCCGGTGACCGAAGGCTAAGAACTAGAATATATCCGCGACTGCACTTCACGATTGTCTGCACCGGAACAAATGCTGGGAGTTCGCACTTATAAGAATCACCAAGCTTAATGTACAGTGAGGCCGGAGCGAAGCCTTCGGACTGGTTCACCTTAGAAGCACTTCATCTGCCAGCCACGTATGCGTTAGCTCCGATAAAGGCCGGCCCACGTGTAAGAGAAAGTAAAAACATGTTTTACCAAGAACCACAGTGACCTCGTACCATGGACCACAACGATGATCCGCCCTGGACATTTCTAAGAATTCTCAACGATATTCAAGGAAGGACCGACAATTGTAGGCAACGGTTCCGCCCTAGGTAGCTCTATTCTACGATAAGCGGCTGTTTGCTACATAACAACACGTGGAATGTGCTTGGGTTTAAGCGACAAAACGCAAGACGAACGATTTTCCTGTCAACAAGGGAGCCACTGCTGGCTCAAATCTAAAATAAAGTTCAACGGACTAACGCCTTCATCGGCAAGCCCATCCCTAGCCTCAATACCCACAAAAACCGCAGGATAATGTTTGGCATGTGAGTTGATTCTAAACTACAACCCTCAATCGGAACCGTCGTAGAGAATCCGTAACGTCCTGATCCCGTCCGTCGCGCTTAAGCGCGTGGAAATCTTAGGCAGCTATGCGTCAGCCTATACGCACGTGCAGTTCACTAGATCATCGGCTCACAAGGCTACACCCACATCCCACTGCGAACTATCCCACGGGATGCTTATTACACAACTAGGCCTGGATGCAAGCAAAAGTGGATATCATCGTGCTAGCGCTGCTTACGTTTCACACTGAATGGAATACTCAGAAGAGGGTATATCCTGCCGTGTATTCCGCGCTTAGAAGCAAAGCGTCATGCGTTATCAAATTTTGCAAAAACTTTGCGGATGACTTTACAGTCTTGCAACTATGACAAATTTTGCTAGACGTGCCCGAGTAAAATTTATTCATGTCTTTGACGCCATCAAACAATGCAGTCCTTGGGGTAGTAGCCTTGGGCGTTCTTAGCCCGAATTGGAAGAAGCCAGGCAAGACCAGGTGGGCCAAAGAAGGACTGGAAGTTGGCGCAACAGGAGCCGAGGTCATGGTCTTCGAAATTGCTCTTTCCCACGGTGTATTCCTCGAGTGTCGTGATATTCTTGCAGACGTTCCAGCACAGGGTTACTTGGAACACCGCCAGAACGAGGAAGAATATCTAAAGCAACTGTGTATTCAGTGTGCCTTCTCAGAATGGAACTTACCAAAGCAGTCAGCGCACCTAAGCAGCTGATAAACCAGTCGACCATCTTGTCTTCCATTGAGTTGCTCACAAGTGCTATGCCCAACATGGGAATCATTGTAGCGGCGGCAAACAAGCACAACATGTCCGCCCAGAAGAGGAACTGCATGAAGAATCGGTGGTTGTCAAGATGAACGCAGGCACCTTAATGCGAGCATGCCGTTTTCGGGGTTAGTCTCGCTCTTAGCTACCGATGATTGGGCAATGATGATCCATGCGCGTCACGCAGACGTTGCAGCGTGAACAATGGTGTGTTCTCGGCGGCTTGACGACTCGGCAAATGCAGCAGGTGTGGTACTTGCCATCACCAGCGCTAGCAAGGGACACAGTGAACGGTACAAGCATCCAAAGGCTTACGTGGAACTGTACGGAAGACTGCGCGCGTTTGCCCAGGCGGCGATACGAGCATTTAGCGGATCCGTGGCTTCACTCGTTGTCGACTGCTTGCTGCTCAACGTGCTGGGGGCGTCGCTGGTATTCGTAAAGATCCACAGTTCGAACGGAATGCGAAACATGTCTGGTATCGGCGGGGGTGCGGTGAACGTCGCCATCGTCAGCGAGGCCATGGTGAGAAGCCAAATCTGAAAGCCACGCCGTGGATCCTATGAAGCCTGCGCCTTGAACTTACTGCCGTGAAGACAAGAAATTCCGGCACGATGATGTACCAATTGCCCAAAGCGAAAGCGCGCAGGAAGGATGCAACGTACGTGGCATACCTAAACTAACACGCGTAACTCATCACCAGCACAGTTGGGTGCTTACCAGTAGAGAAAGAGAGCGCTCCAAACGATGAACTGCGTCGGACATGACCGCATCGTAACTTTACGTAGGAAATTGTGTTACTGTGCATTGCGTTGGGCTCGATAGTGTTGCCACTACGCAAATTGTGTTGAAAACGTATCATCCTCAATGCTAACAAGCTGCAGTTCGGTGACTTGGAATGTTGTAGGCTCCAGGAAAGCATGGGAGTCTAGCTGGCGACTGAAATTCGACAAATACACGCTCACTGTAGCTAAGCACAAGGTGCTGCAACAGAACTTAAGCGTCTTGATCAGCTGCTCCTTTCTATCGTTTTTACTTTCTAGTAAATGGCATGAATACGTGAGTAGTGGGATGGCTACAAATGCGAACATCGTTTTCATGTCATGTCATTTAGTGGCATGTGCGAAACTGGGCGACTTACTATCGACATTATGACAAGGTTGGCAGGTTCGACAAGAAGGCTAACTAAGTGAGCAGTTCCAAGCGTTACAAAGGCAAAGGTCAAGTAAAAGAATACGAGATCGTAGGAGAGGGGAATGTTAAAGGTTTGGCACAAAGACGTTCCTGGGATACCAAGTTTCTTAAAAGATGGGAAAGTAGTCGGCGAGGCTAAATCGATCGCCGCTACTCCGAGGAGACCTTCGGGAAGAAGTAGAAGTCCTTCGACAGACGGCACGTGTATTCGGGAACCTGCTTGCAGTTGTGCGGCGTGCTCTCATACACCTCTGAGACTCGCTTCTGCACCTGAAGGACAGCTCGTTAATAAAGTAGCAAACGTCATTAGTGCAGGCACCATTTTGAGCAGGCTTTCGATGGACTGCGACTGGGCGTGTTTGCTGAACACCTGAAAGCAGACGTTTTTGATGAATTACGAAGTAATCAGACAAACCTCGCAAATGGACTGAATGAACCAGGAGCCGTTCACTGCGTTGCGCCAGGAGACGTAGTTCGGTGGCGTTGAATAGGCGACTAGCACATCAGAGTTGCTCGGTAGCTGCAAGCAATCAAGACACTCCTCAACCACTTCGTAATGAACAAAGGTCTAGCTCTTACTCGTCGCAACTTTTTCTGGATCTGATGCTCGGGCTGAAGCGATGCTGAACTTTGCACAGAGAGGCTGCTGGACATCAACGAGTTCGTTGCACGAAACCGTCCAAAGAGTGACTTCAAAAGCGGTGTGTCCGCTTCGTCTACTGGGACTTCTTGACGGACGCCCGGATCACGCCTCACTAAATAGACATACTTTATCTGGCGGCATTAAGCACTACATACGTCCTCGACACGCCTGGATGAAGAACAGTTTCGGCTTTCCCGCTAGAGCAGGTGCCGCATGCGCGTTGAAGCACTCCACAAAGTCATGAATGTTGATCTTGGCGTCGTCGGAACCGTTAAGTTTGTCGTACTCGCCGTGTGTCATCACGACGACGATGCAACTATGGCAGCTGTTGTGGCGGGCGTCCTGTGCAAAACGCCGCCCTACATCTATCATTGCCTAAAGAAGGATGCGGCAATATGTACTGGGCTTGATGTGGGATACGCCTACCTTTGCGGTCAGGTTTTCGTAAGTCTTCAACACGTTGTACCCGAGCTTGGACAGCAGCTGGCGAATGTTCATTTCGTCCACATCCGTCCCGTTGCGGTCCGGACTGGTAGCGAACCGTGAGTTGTTGATGATTAGCGCAAGTCCCTTGGGCAGCGAGAAGTTCTTGTAAACCTACAACACACTGTCAGAGCATAGTCGGAAACGACGACAACGCACCCGGTCTGGATGATAGTATGGCAGCTCGCTGGCGGACGAAGCGTCGCATGCATCCACAGTGATCTCGAGAAGGTGTGGTTGTGGAACTAAAGCAGGCGTTTGCTAGCGCTCGTAACAAGTTAATTTACACTTTGTCTCTTCGCGTGCCGGGAGCTCTTCCATCTGGCACTCATTTTCGATGTTATCGATGTTGTTCACTAACGCATGCATCTGCTTGCTGTATTCGTCTAGCCTAAACTCCGAAGGTTACGAGATTTTCCGAGAAGGTTGCATACTTGACCGAATCGACTTGATCTCGAAGGCGGACGTAGAGTGAGAATTGCCCCGTCATGAGGAGCGCGAAGCAGAAGCGGTCGAATGCTTCATTGGTCGACAGCAGTAGGACGCTAAGCAGAGTTGCAGCACGGTGACCTTCAGCGGCTATCTGAATCGAAGATCGTTAGATGGGCAGAAGCCGGGATGACGTACCGTGATAGACTGACGCTGCGTACCGCTCACGTATCCGTAGCAGCAGAGGTAGTTGAGCACCTCTTGAGTGCAAAGGCGGCTGTTTATCAACGCGCGGTGGTGTTCCAGTAAGGTCTTGCGTTCTTCGGACATGGGCTCCGCATTAGCTACTAAAGTAAGTTTTCCTCGCAAGGTTTTATGCTCGCTCTCTCGCTCTCATTCATTTCGTTCTTCTTGCAGACTGTAATTACGTTCACTGCTTGTTGATTTGTTCTTGTTTTAGTTTTCCGCTTTATTACATCAGTTAATCGCGAAATTACTTGCTTTACGTACTGTGATTGAATTGGCTTACCGGCAGCATCCGGGAAGTCCTCCAACGGAGTGTCATAGCCAAATGACGGACTGACGCCTCCAATGCTCATTGCTGTTCTTTCGAGACTAAATGTCCGCATTAGTACGAGGTAACATTCAAGCGTCAACTTACTCCTCCGGGTCGACGGCTGGGAGCAGCAGATTGAAAAGTGTGATGTACCCGCTCTTTAGTAAAGTGTAGCAGAGGGTCGCATAGTGATCGCGATTTGAAGTGACGGCATCCTGGAGCCATCGCACAAAGGCCAGTGTCGTCTTGCGTGGTGAACCAGTTTTCTAAGGGCACATGCTTACTCTGAAGAACCATTCTTGGAGCCTGTTTCGGCAACCGCCGCACAAAACGTCTATTAACCGCACCGCTGCACTCCTTAGCTCCTTCCAACGAATACCAATTTCATTGTCCTGCTAGTGATGTCCTCTCCTGGTTTTAGACGTTAACGATGCCCGGTTTAGCTTCTGGGCCCTGTCTGGAAGTGCCACTTACGTCCAGCAGTGCTTCGGGGAGGCTTGCTTCGAAGTACTGCACCAAGGGCTGGACATCGCGTATGCCGCTGACCAGCTCGATTTCGTGGTCCCGAAGGAGGTGCCGTTGGTACTGCTCCTGCAGCATGCTGCCGACCCGGCGGTAGTGCTATCGATCCGGTACAATGCCGTTCAGCGCATGATGCATTGTTCCTCCGGTACCGGTCACTCGGCTTGTGCCATGCGACTGGACATTCAAGTGACCTTCGGAAGCTTTCGTTGCGAGAGCCCCGTGCCGTTCGGGTTGTTTTGCGTGAGCCTTGGTTTACGCAAATTCAAGTCTGCAGACCTATATAGAGAGAACCCGGATGAGACCCTCATTGTACCCTCTCTTGCCGTCATGGGTGACTTCAAGCGCTTGTGCCAGAAAATGCTCAACCAGAAGAAAATGCTGCCTACGCCGGAGTATGAAGGACCTGTTCAGAAGAGGGTAAGTGTTTCCTGTTATCCTCTGGTTCACACTTGGTCCTTTTAGATTGTGTTGCTGGGAACAATTCGTGAACTGGCGGATCAGTTGGTGAAGGACTGCGAGGAGATCTTACGCGCTGCGCATCAGGAGGACAATGGCCGGCTTCGGTTCACCGTCGAGTGCGTCTCCATCAGCTCGAAGATGCTCAGCAATGCCGTTAGGCCTGCGAATGGAGACGTAAGCTCAGTCCAGAGGAGCCTGTAAAGGCTTAGTTTTAGTACGCCACCTTTCTCGAAAATCCGCAAACCGCATACGACATCATTGGACGGGCTCAGCGCAAGCTGCAACACGAGCTACAAGCCAAAGTATGCGGTGACGGTAAGCTTGGTGACGTCCATCTTTTCAGGTCATTGATCCACTGAAGGCCTGGATGGCGGCGGACTACGTGCGCATTAATGGCGAGATCGAGAAGCTTCACGAGCGCAAATGGGACGTCGATAGAGCCAGGGAACAGAGTACGAAGTAAGTTCAAGGATTCTAAAAAATACTAGGGTTCCCTAGTGAGAGCAGATACAACTTTCTGTTTCAGATACCGCGACGACCCGCGCTATGAACTTATAATCGAGCAGACTTCGAGAGAATTCGATCGACAAATGGAGGCGGTTAAGGTATGTTCTCTCTCAGGGTTGTCCATACGCACGTCGCTCATTGCTGTTTAGGTGGAGCTGATAAAGCTTAGCGAAGTGCGCAAGTACCATGCGAAGATTTTCGCGAACTTCGTCTTCACCTACGCCGAATACGCTGAGACCGTGAGCAACGCGTTGAACCAGCAAGCCAAAGGCGCAAGCAAAGAATCGACTCAGCGCAAGTAGTAAGCAATGTTAATAGAGAGCTAAGCACCAACGTCAGATTTAGGTTCTTTGTGCAACAAGTCCACTGCGCCTTCAAGTCGAACGTCTCTGCTTATCATTGTACTAACGAGATTTAAGCAAATAAATCATTGATCACGCCATTACCCATTTCGAATTCATAAACTTCCCTCAGGAAAACTGCGTTGGATATTGAACACTTATCATCGCATAATTAGCTTTCATGAAAACAACTGGTAGGTCAAGGCTTGTTGGCTGTCAGGCTTCCTAAAAACAACAGTCCTTAATGAATAGGTAGTCGGGCGGCTTTCTAAACTTAGCAGTTCAACCAATTCTTAACCGGCCCAGGTATGCGTATTGCCCCTTGCACGCAAACTGAGGTGGCTATAACGTCCTAAAATATTTACAACCACGTTGCGAGGAAGATGTATTGTGATCATTGGGCTTCATCTCTGAACGGATCGAGATCAAGTTGATGCCTGAGGAAAGTGAATAAGGACTGAGCAAGATTGGTGAAAATAAACCGATTCCCCAAGTGTATTGAGACGGAACTGACAAAGCCAGCAGGGACGCAGGATGTGCTGTACGCTGCGTAACCCCGAGACCATCATCGACAAGGCTAGTGATGAGACTCATGTTCCCCCTTCCGCTAAGATTGCACGGAGTCTTGAACCTACTGCTATCGTGATGGCTCGCTGGAGCGCGAATTTTGCACGGTCATAAGAGTCAGTTCGTTGGCGTAGAGTAGCTGCGAGAAGTCTCCAGCTAATGCGAATGTGCATGACGAAAATGAGATTGAGATTAGTGTCTCAACATAGTCGCAGTTTATGTCTGCACAATTTAGTTTCTAAGCTTCTTCTAACAGTTCAAAGAGTAACTTCTCAGGGTCTTAGCATTGCTCCTGATTTGGCTTTGTAGAAGGTTTCTTCCGTACGCGCAAAGCCTCACAACTAAGGTGGGAAGCAAGTTCGCAACACGGCGGTAGGTCCATCCGGCAATGCGCATCCCCAGGCATTTTTGGACTACAGGATTGTGTAAGGCATTGGAATACGGCTTCTGCACGCTGTACGCTTGACCGCAGAGCTATACAGCCTAACTTAGAGTCAACCGAATGCAACAAATTGGTTGGTTTATTTCGCTCCACATGGTTAGGTACAGTGTGTTTCAGCATAGTACTTTTTATCGGCCTCTTTGGCGATCTTCTCGAGCTGCGAAGGCGGAGGTCGGCGCAGCTTTCGTATCCTTCGTCGCCCTCCGCCGCAACGCCCTTCATCGTGGTCTTGTTCTGGGATGAAGTTCTTACAGGACTATGAATACCGTTCAGGTTTTGGTGTTGTCGCGACAATTCGTGAATGTAGCGTAACAGAAGCGGCTGAGGTCGACTTCCACGTGAAGTATCGGCAAAATTTCAGTACAACGGCATCATCCTTGCCTTGCGATAGTGACCACGAAGCGCCTCGGAAGCCGAGTTTGCGACCAAGCGATGGTGGAAGAAGTGTTGCACTAAATCTAACAAGATTTCACACTACAACCCAAGCGCGCTGGGTTCTGACAAGCACTGATCCTGTAACTGGAAGCGCGCGCCGTGCCGAATTGTGCGTGGATACGAAGCAACAAAAATGCTTCAGATCCCTGGTTTCGAGCACACTGGAGTAGAAGCTCAATTACCTGGTTCAAGCGTTAACAGGTTTCACTGACAAAAATAAATAAGTATCCGCACAATCAGGTGGAAGGCCTATAATCGCCAGCCGGTAGCCGAGTTCGACCAGTACGTTACGCAATTGAGCATCAGTTCATGAGCAGGCGCTACGTCTACCTTCTGACAAACCAGCTTGCACTTGCGCCAGTAGGGCACACTGTTGCAACACTCAACAGAGCGGGTTTAGCTCGTAACTGGCTAAGCTGGCTTTAACCTGCTCTGCTCATAGCTTTACGTAACGGCTAATAAAACTTATGCAACCGTCTGAGTACCATTTGATCAGCCTTTAGGTGTTCTGTTAGCAAAAGCGAGAGGTCATCTACCGGTGGTCAGACGCCTAGATGTTCCCTAGAGCTGCGTTCCGCTAACACTACACGCATCACGAGAATTATTTATTGGACGCCTTTACTTAAATAATCGAACAAAACTGCGGAAAAGGGGTTGATTGTAGCGCGTGGTTCGCGTGCCAGCAGCTGCCCCGTTCTAGATGGAGGTGGTATGTTCGACTAAAAGCTTTCGTAAAGTCACCGGTATTAATCAGCACACAAGCGCTTACCATGTTGCTTGCGGCCCTTCTTCTTCTTCTTGGACGAGTTCTTCTTGGACGAGCCCTTCTTAGACGAGTCCTTCTTGGATGAGCCCTTCTTGGACGAGTCTTTGTTGGAGCGGCCCTTCTTCGACGCATGTTTCTTGCTCTTGCCGGAGGCGCCCTTCTTCTCGTGCTTCGCGAGGTCGTTCTGCTCGGTGATCGTCGTCGCCACTGCGCTGCTGGCCGCCTCCTCGGTGGTGGACGGGTGAATCGTCACGTCCTCCGTCGCTTCAGTCACCGGCTCGGCGTGGCGCTTGCGGCGAAAAGTCTCGCGCACGTGACGACGGTAAATTACCTTAAAAGGATAGCGGTCGCGGTTGATGGCTAGTGCCCGGGTGAAACAATGTGTTTCAACTTACCAATCAACTATCTTACTTATACTTACAATTAAAACTTACAATGTACACGATCATTAGGACAAGCACAACGACGGTGTAAACGAGGCAGACTAGAAAGGGAATCAACCATCTGTAGCTGAAAGAAGTAAGGCGCGTCAGCAGTCGTCGGTAAATGAAAACGCTTACCACTCCTCATCGTCATGATCGTCCGCCATAATGCGTCGATGAACTGCAGCGCTGAGTATGACACTAAGTGGGTTGCTGCACGTGTGCTTTGCAAACGGCTTTTGTAGCCTTTCAGGCAGTGCAAATATGCATAACAGAAACTGTCCAGCCGCTGCAGTGTGAAATACGTTCTGTGCGCGCACTGGATCTTTCTCACGGATCCTGAGCCCGTTCTGATTGTCTAGAGCCGGCCGTCACTGTTCATCGAGACACCTAACCGCGTCAGCCACTTAGGAGCTCCCAGGTTGACATGTTATGACTTGACAAAGTAATGATGCATTCGATAGGCCTATGAGATGCCGAATATATTAGGGTTTTGTCTGTACGACACTAATGTGGCTCTTTGTGTACAAAGGGGAAGAACCCAACCGCTCTGGTTGACCACACGAACTTCAACATCTTCCGCTCAGACATTTACGTTTCGCACTGCTTATGCTTGTGACGTTGGCAACGCCCTACGAAGAGCCTTTCTACTCAATCAACGTCGAGAGCGTGAAAACCATCGTATTGCGCGGAATGCGGTTGCCAGTGGCTGTAATGCATTTCACTTTTTGTCAACTTGTGGCAGCGGGGCACGAGCCTAGAGCTGTCGATTCAAATTTTGCGGTCCAAGTTTACCTGGACTGTCACTTAATGCCCCCGTAATCTTCCTTACTGGATCTTTTGAAGGCGTTCTGACAGATATGTTCAAGACGTGCTAGGTATTTTATGTGCTAAATTTTGTAGGTTCGACTTTGTTTCACAACCCAACTTCTGCTAAGCATTGTGGAAGTGAGTGACCCTCAGGAGGAATGCTTTCGTTGCAGGACCCGAACATAGCCGAATTGCGCGCTGACCTCCCGTATTTCCGACGGCTTGTTGAAGTATCAAGCCTGGAATTTGTCGTGAATTTTATTGCTTCTTCAGTTCTAATGTACGAAGTCATTATGTGAATGCAACAATTCACCAAGCACCCATTTAGGCTGCGATAGAAATGTGGTTAGACTCAAGGAACCTCGTCATTAAGCTGAACCGACTGCTGCAGGATGTTACCAACGACACGCTGCTCGCAGAAGTCCTGGAGGAGCTCAACAAAAACGCAGATCGGCTGAAAAGACCGCTTACCAATCGGGTTGGTGTCGGGATAGCCTCAACGACATCTTGCTTTTGGGTTTAGCCGAGAAGCGCGACGGATCGTGCCAGAGTCACCAAGATCGGTGAGGAAATCGTCGTTCCCGGCGGACAGAAGGTGATCGTCGAGGAACAGCTTCGCAACGAGGCAGTCATCGTCGGTGACCTGTTTCAAATAAACGAGATCGACGCTCTGGATCTTCTCCTCACAGGTGTGCAGTATCAGTAGTGGTACATTAAGCAACTTCCTTCTTCGTGGCGAACAACTGCTCTAATTCAGGAGAGCTGCAAATGGGTAACATGCACGGCTTAAGCCGAGGCTTGTGTGCAGTGGCCTGCTACTACGATCAGCATCGCTACTACCTCCTTGCCCTGAAAACGCTCCTCGAAAGCCTGGCGGACTCCGAAGCGCGCGACGATCTTCCGTCGAAAATGCGCTCTTTCATTGCGGGCCTAGTGGCGGACGAGGAACTCTACTTTCGGATCATGGGTATGCTGTAAAGTTGACGGTTGCATGTGCTAAAACAACGGTTTAGCCCTGCTGAGCGAGTTTTCCGTACAGCGTGAGTTCGAGCGACTCAACCAACCGAACGTGAACGGTCTCGGCGGGCCACACCATCAGAGAATTGTAAGGATCAGGGCATTCATAGCTTCCTTGAACCTATCGCGTTCAGCTGACGGCGATCATCAGCGACATGGAGTCGTACTGCTACGAGATCATATGCCTTCTGTCCCGGTTGATGCAGCCAGACAAAGTTCCTGCTGTGCTCCCACGTCTTTTCGCGGCAGTCGAGAAGTTCATCCCCGAAAGCACACTCACGGTCCCGCAGCTGGCAATGTGGACCGCTTTGTTGCTCTTCGTACATCCCTCCAGCTGCAAGCACGGTAAGAGCTAAAGCAGCCGTTCACTTGCTACACGTCGAGAATTAAATTCACGGTGAACGTTTTAGGCGCCATTTCAAGCCAACTACAGTCCATTTTCCGGGAACATCTGAAGAACCGCTGGGAGCATCCGTGCTTGCGCGCGACAATTGAGCTTGCATTCGGCGTATTCCTCAAGAGTTCACGCCTTACAGGTTACCAACGAATGTCGATTGACGTTTGCCAGTATATCTTGTACCTAGGCGGAGGTCGCGATGTTGCGCTGATCAATGACGCTGTCAACGGGCTTGCATTCAAGTTCTTGTACGCCTACGTGGCGCGCATTCCGGGCTTTTCCGAAGTACACGTTCTCATTCGAAGTGCTCGACTTCACCGTCAAGACCTTCATCTCCAACTTCCCAGAAAAGGTATTATTTCGACAATGGTCATGTTAACCTGACTTACTTCCAGATCTGCGAAATGTTCAACATGTGCGAGGAGGAGCTCTTTGCGCTGGACCAAGCCAGCATGGACGACTCGGCTATCACTCCGCAGAGGTTCCCGCAACATTTCAACGCTCTGCTCGAACTGATTACGGAAATGTACCGACCCAGCACGCGACACATTGTGGAACACAGCGAACAGTTCTTCGACCGCAAATTTGTTAGTGACCGTGTCCGGGATGCTCAACAACTACACCTTTCAGGAAGGCCTTTGTAACTTCATCGTCTCCGGAAAAGCGGTTAGTGCTCCGGCGATGTTCGTCATGTACATGCACATGCTGCAAGCTCTGTGCAAGACTGAGAGAAGTGCAATCTTCTTGTTCAACTTCTTCCGACAAGCTGATGGTGAGCACATTAGCCACGATAGCGCTCGTCTAGGCATACTAAAGGAAACGAAGAGATTTAGACACTCCGTACAGCTGGGACCAACTGTTCCGAGCGCTGCGGAAGTACCTCGAACTGTTCCGGAACACACCCGCGCTAACGACACCGATGGCGGGCTTCCCTGCACCGACTGCCCACCAAGCCATACAGCAGAGCGAGCTTGCCGGAATCCTAGCTTGGCTGCGGCTAGCTGAAGCTGTCATTTCGAAGGTACAACGATGAGCCCATCCACGGTAACCACTCTTGAGCTATAGGATCCGGAAGCACGGCGGCAGATCTACGAGGACCGTGGCTATAACTGTATCGAGACGATGGTCGGCATGCTAACCGCAGGGTTCCCGATGCTTCTCAAAGGCGCCGTCTACCGCTTCCTCGCAGCGATGGCGACCGACGAACGAGCCTCGGTGCACATATGGAATTCCATGTTCCATGAGGGCGTCTGCAGCTTCCATCCGCAAACCGGCCGTCTGACTGGTATCCAGCAAGAACTGGTATGTGCTTGTTACCGGATCATCTGCAACTGCCGTTCCTAGGAGGAGAAGGAATGTCCGATAAAGAACTACGACTGCTCCTGCGGTTTCCTGCGCTTGATGAAACAGCTCTTCTCACAGCGAGCAGTGCCCAGCGGTCAGCAGTTGGCTCCGTACCTCCAGTTCATAACGAAGTCGGTCATTGGCCAGTTCGCAATGCGATCGTACGACGACGCTTCCCAAATGGTAGCATCCCGTATAAGCATAGAAAGCACTAACTGAACTGATTAAGTGGGACATGGCGACTACGGCGTTGGATGCACTAAACGAGCTTTTGAAACGGTTCGTAGTCACCGATAGCGCCGTGCAAACGATGGCCGCGCAAGTCAGTGTGCTGTACCAGCTACTCAACGAATCGCCGCTCTCACAGTCGGTTAGATTTGAGCGAGGGTTGCATTGATCACTCTGAGCATCATTTAGGTGTCTCGCATCGTGCTGGAGGTCGCGGATCGCATCGAGGACTGTTCACCACAAAATCTGCATCGTGAAGCGCTTGGCTTGTCGGCGATCAGGCTTCTCTGGTCGGCTCTAGCGCACCGCACTGCACTAGCCGAGGCCATTCGTGCAACCGACTCGCCAGTGATCTTGTCCTCAGTGGAGGCGCTGCTGCTTAGCCCCATTTCCACGCGACCAACCACCAGCTATCTTTCGCTGCTTACGACCTTCATCAGCAACGTAAGACTGATTTTGCACTTTCCGCTTTTTTCGACCTTTAGCGACTCTGAATATTTGTCATGCGACTACGTTTTAGGACGACACCTTTGCGAAGCACACCTTCTACGTGGTGAAGATCCTTCGAGAGCTCTGCAGCACAAGGCCCTCGCTCCAGACGCGCATCGTGTACGCACTCCTGCCGAAACGTCAAGCCCTGATAGAAACCTTGGCTCGAGTCACCTCCGTCACAGCTGGTGACCTCGAAACGACTCCACTGGATCTGCCTCCGCACTATGTGGACGAATTTCCCATCTCAAGGGTGCGCGGCGAGACTGTCCGGCAGGTCGTCGAAGCTTCCATCGACTCGTTAGAAGTTGACTCGTCGTCGACCAACGTTGCTTATTTCCTGCTCGGCCTCAACCTCCAGGACATTCGCCAGTCGGTGCTCAAAATAGTCGGTTCGTCTCTACCCATCTTTGTTGCTGACGACTGTGGACGATCAGACAGAGTGGACTGACGTATCCTTTAGATGCAAATGGAGAAGCACTAACATGTATGCGAAGCTTCGTCGACCTGCTGGAAATCTTTATCGCTGCTCCGAATCCCTTTGACCTGCCCTACTCGGCGCTATTTGAACCTGTCCTACGCCTCATGGTCAGTTATGCCGAACACCCTAACGTCTAAGCGCTATTGCGCCGTTCCTTCTACGCATTACGTTAGACGTCCAATTTTAGCATCGGCTGCTTGGCGCACGGTCTGCGGCGTGCGATGTGGTTCTTCGCTATTTGCGTTCGGAAAACGACATCATTTACCGCCTTATGACCTGCCCGACGTTCCGCTTGGTCGGCGAGCCCAGTTCCGAAGAGCCTCCGGACGAGACCTTCTCGCGTGGAGTCTACAACAGGACGATACAGGTGCTAAGTGCATTCCACACAGTGGCAACGATTCTTCTTCTAGGGACTAATACTTCAACTGGCTGCCATCGAACTGTGTTCGCTTATGCGAACTGGGCACATCGAAACGCCGGAAAAGTTCCTCGCGGCACTTCTGTCGGAGAGACCTCCTTTCAGCGTCGACGACACGTTCCGATCGGACGACACTCGTCTTCTTACAGAGAACGTTGAAGGTCTTGCAATGTTTATGTTCTGTTCGCATTGCGGTAGTTTAGAGCGTCCCATTCTTTGGCGACTACTTGAGGCGAGCATGGTCTCGAGTAGTAGCGTCTCTCCACCGGTACTGGATAAGTTCGATTCGTCGCGGATTGAAGAGGTGACTAGCGTTGTGTTCAGATGAGAAATAGCCACCTTTTTCAGTTGCTGAAGATGTGCATGCGTCCGAGCACGTTCGGCGTGCAACAATACGACGTCCAGCACTTGGCTTTCCTGCTCGCTCTGGAGGTTTCCAGCATCGTTAACGACGAAATCGTATCAATTGAGGAGGTAGTGTTCTTATACGCAACTTCCGCTTGAGAATAATCTTTTGTGCGCTTTGCTGTAACAACCGTAATTTATGCTGGCCCATGTATCGGGAAATATCGACCCACGCGCGAATGTATGTCTTGTATTATCCCCGAAACTCAGACATACACATGCCGTGTATTCACATTGAACTGTGGGCAACACATTAAGCCACACGACACGGCCTTTAGCACTTATGTAGCTCCTGCTTCCCTTTTGCAACCGCGCGCGCAGTTTTGTTGAGCCTCCTGGAAAATTTTGAAATGCACACAATGCCATGGCAATTTTCCTGCCGCGTGCAGATCCGCTGAAGCGCCGCCGGTATTTCTGTGCGAAATGGACGTTTGGCGCTTCCTTTTTTTATAGCAAAAATGATTATCCAAAAGGTTCAAGAATACCGCGCCAATTACGATACTTTAGGAGCAAAGAGCAATTCTGACTTACTGCACGGACTACAATGCTAAGCGTCTGCTGGAGGCGTCCTGCGTCCGTTTACTCTCCGGCTGGGTGGCCTGCGTCAACGTTCTGGCTTCGTTCGCTCCACTTCCGTTCCTCGACATGGGTAGGGGAAATTCCTGTCTTCGTTCTTGTCCCAGACTCGGAAATATTTAGAGGTGCAAAAGAGCGTCCTTTCCGACGGACTGTCCCTTCTGGCGGAAACCGCCCAGACTTCTGAGCTGAACAACGAGGTCCTCAATGCGATCTCGAGCTGCATGTTCCGATTGGTCCGTGCAATCTGCCAGGTCTCACTCGCACAGAGCCTGGAACCGGCTGAGCTGAAACCGCAGCTTGCGACGGTCGTTACCGTCCTCGTCGAGACGCTTACGACAGCAGGTATCTTCACTCACGTACCCCGGACTGTTTCATGAAATGTGTTTAGGATACAACGGTAGCCTCCGCTTGAAGATGGACCTCTACGGCAGCCTTCTCTGCGTTTTTGACACCTGTACCGGTGCCGAAACGGAGGACGCACCGCCGCTTACGGAGACCGAGCGAGCTCAGAAGCGCTGTCTCGCTTCGCTTCTTGACGAGAGCGGGTTCGGCGTCCTTCCCAACCGAAGCCCATGGAATGCGGCCTTCAGCCAACAGTCGGCGGAACTAGTCAACACCATGTCCTCGGACATCACGTACTCTCCATTCGCTCTCAAGGTATGTCACCAAACATACCTGATGTTTAAGTGACTAGCATCAAGGACGTAACCGCATGATTTGTCCATGACGGTAATGCCTTCAAAGGCCACTGAAGCATGCCGATAGCAGCCGTTTAGATTGCCGCAGTTTCCACGCTCTCCAACATTCTTCGCGAGAGCGTCGACGCCGAAAACATTGCCTTTCAATTGGCGCGCAGCGGAACCCTGCGGTGCATTTTGGAATCGCTTGTGGACATTAAGCCCGCTCTGCTAAAAGATCTCGACTCGGAAGAGGGCCATGAAGCATTCACGTATTTCCTGACCGCCTCGGTAAGCTTCGTTCACATTGACTGCATTAGCTTTGAGCGACTCATATTGACAAAAAAAACGTCGATTTAGACAATGCTCGTGCGACTGTCATCGACTACCTTGGGCTGGACCGCACTCATGGACAACGCCATTTTCACCTACCTACAAGAGCTGGACCTATGGACGAACCCTACCGTGGACGTGGCTCAGAAATCGCGTAGCAAAGACGTGTTCTTGAAGTGGATCCAGAGTCCACTAAAGCCACCGTTAAGCACATCTTCCGTCAGTTCGTCGTAAAGAATGTCGTCAAATTGCGTGACTGCTCTTCCGTCTTTGTATCGATCTTTGTATCGATCTCCACTAAATGAACTGCCATTTCCTGCAGTTGTATCGTTGTTCGCTAATGTTCACTATCAGTTTACCGCTTTCATGTTGTTGCACTTGCGGTTATGAGAAAGGAAATGTCGGGTAAAAGCTTGATCATGATGCTTTCAATTATAACCTGAACGTCGTCGCCATTCGACGCATACTTGACGTGACCTATTCGGCCGATCGCGCTTGACAGTGTATTGCCTAAACTCGCTTAGAGTAAGGCACGCGCGGGATGCCGGTGCCGAGCCAGTACGTGCCCTCGAACAGTCCTTCACAGAACGTCATGCAGTTGGTGCCTCGTACGCCAGACCGCCGCAACGGAGTCGAGAACGGGGAGGAACATCCGCAAAATGGCCATGGCCAGAACGGTGCAGGGCACGTCGGTGACACGGAGGACTACCGCAACTGGTACGTGGCGCCGGCCAACAATCCGGCCTTCATGGCGGACCGGAACGGGCAGGGACTTCGCGCAAATCTTACAATGAAAGTTCTGGTCAACGGGGTCGTGAAAGACATCCTCAAAGGTACGCCAGTGTGCGCTTTCACACTTACTTCATCTTGTATGTTTTGCAGTCGCTGGACGCATTTGCGCTATTGAACTGCAAGACTTCATGTGTCACTCGAAGATGAAGCTTGCGTTCGATACCGACAAGTACAACTCGTTCTACATCCACGGCCCGAACGGAAGTAAGCCACTTGCCTTCTGTAACATAGTAAACATGGAAGCCAGTACGCAAGACTTTACCGTTCATGTTTCACTCGTTGTAGGCGGAAAGAGCGCCATCTTCGCCGCGTTCAATCTCGGCCTCGGCGGAAAGGCAAAGACTGTGGACCGCGGCAACCGCGTCAGCACCTACGTGAAGGAGGGGCGCACGTAAGTGCGCAGTCTCGCGCTCGAAGGACGGTCATGACTTTAGTACCGCGAAGATCCGCATCACGCTGACCAACGACGGCCTGAACGCTCACAAGAGCTACGGAGAAAAGATCGTCATCGAGAGGAAGATCGGCACTTCAAGCTCTTACGCTCTCAAGTCAGTGGACCGCAACGGTCGCGAGGAGGTGGTCAGCGAACGTCGCACAGACCTCGACGCTCTTCTGCAACACTTCGGCATCGACCTCGAAAACCCGCTTTCCTGGCTGTCGCAGGACCGCTCCCGTCAGTTCCTTCAGGAGATGAAGCCCAACAAGCTCTACGAGGCGAGTGCACTTCATGAAACCAAAGTTCCTAACCATGGTGTTATAGATCTTCATGTTGACAACGGAGCTGGAGCTTGCAGCGGAGATATACATGAAGGTGGACGCCCTTATACACGAGATCAAGGGGAACATTGAGGACGGCAAGAACGAGCGTGAACGCATGAAGACGTGAGTGCCTATTCACATGGCGTCACGTGTAATCTTCTCTTAGCGAGTACAACTCGATGAAGACCCGCTTCGATGCCGGCAAGAACCTCTCGGAAAAGAGGAAGGAACTCAGTAAGCTCTGTTGGCTCTTGCTCTGGACGCCGATTCGTGACAAGGAAAAGGTTCGTACCGTTCCTCCAGCAGTGATAGTCTCGATTTCAGGAGATTTTCGAAGAGGAGGGTCGGCTTCAAAAGATCGTCAATCTGAAGGAGGCCAACGACACTCAACTGGAAGCCGAAACGGTAGCTGAGTGCGGCTTTTATTATAACAATTCAGTGTATAGGCCAGAAAGGCGGAGGTAGAGGCCGAGCGAGCGGGGAAGGTCACAGTTGTCCAACAGCTACGCGCAGCGTACATGGCGGCCCGCGAAGAAGCCGTTGCTCGGGAAACCGAGAAGAAACAGACGGAGCACGAGCTTCGCCTATCCCTCGGTAACGTGAGCAAGAAGAAGCAGAGCATCGAAGGGCTGCAGAACGAGATTGCGCAGCTCACCGAACAACTTCAGAGCGTCCTTGGGGAGTAGGTTACTACGACTTGACAAGCCATGCACGTTATTAGCTCGCACCAAAAATATCTTGGATAGAGGCGTGTGCCTTTTTAGCTCCCAGAGGGACCTGGCCAGCGAATACGACCAAGCCAGAGAGCAGAAAGAAACCATCGACCAGCGCATTGCGGACTTGACAGAGCAGTATAAGGAGCTCGGTGCAGAGGAAGAACAGCTCGAGGCCGATGTCAACAACAAAAACGCTTCTGCGCAGGTACATCTTTTTATTGAATGTGCACAACAGAAAACCACTTAGGACCTTGAATACGAGAAGCGTTCAGTGGAGCACCACCTGGGCAAACTGCAGCGCGACAAGCATACCTTCGAACAGACTCAGAAGGACCGTATGTCTCGCTTTGGCGCGGAGGTCCCTCGCATACTGCAATTGATCCAGCAGAACGCACAGCGATTCAGGGAGATCCCAATCGGTCCCATAGGTATAGTGCGAAACCGCATTGTGCGTCTAATAACGAAGAGTTACAGGCAACTACGTCTCCATGAAGGATCCGAAATGGGCCCCGCCTGTGGAGTTCCACCTGCGCAAAAATCTGGGCGCATTCCTCTGCAGTAACCCGGGTGACCGCAAGACCTTCGAGGAGGTGCTTCGCCAGGGCCGAGTGCAGCAGACTCCCGACATTATCGTCACCACGTGCGTCGCTCTATTTAGTCGTGGCAAGGCTTGACTTGTAGGTTCACCAACCGTCGTCACGAGACCCGTCAGTATGAGCCGCCGCGCAACTATCCTACGATCTTGCGCGTCGTCGATGTGAGCAACACGGTCGTGTTCAATACGCTCGTCGACAGTGACCACATCGAGCAGATCGTGCTGTTTGAGTCCGATGAAGACGCCCGCCGTATTATGAGCCAGAACGTAAATTGCGTTTCAGTTAATTGGGAAGCATAATTTTGGTCTTTAGCCTCCACAAAACGTGTTCCAAGCGCTCACTATGAGCTGCTGCCAGGTCTACCCCAAGCAGTCGAACAAGCCCTACCGCTACTACTACAACAACCCCTGGCATCCGCGCATGCTCGTGGAGGGTTCGGCTTCCTTCGCGCGAAACTTCGATGCCGAGATACGCGGACTTCAAGAGCAACTGCGTGATTTCGAGCAGCAGATGCAACAGGTGACAAAGCGGTCAAAGCATCAAGTATGTACCTGCTGTTCTAGGCTCGTAACGAGGCGAGGCATGCGGTGAACCAGCGCAATGCCTTCAAAAATCGTCGCGAGGCCCTGCGCAACGAGATCCGCGACACAAAGCGTCAGCAAAAAGAAGCCGAAGATGAGCTCGAAAACATCGAAATGCTCCAGTGCAGCGGTGAACGCGTGGAGAGCCTGGTACGCATTCCCACCCTACCCCACCACACCGATGTGTCTTTGCTCCTGGTCAATATGTGTACATTGCTGACTTGCAGCGCCAAGCCGTCGAAGAGAACAAAAACAACAAGGCCCGGCTGGAAACTGAACTCGAAGAGCTGAATGCCCAATGCCAGGAGGCGAAGAGGCGTCACCGTGAAGCCACTGAAGCTTGGAACGAGGCTAAACAGAGAGTTGACGCAGCGAAGCAGCGCATTACCGACGCAGAGGTATGTCCGTGCGAAACACTGCAAGACAATGATGAGAAGCTTGACATCCGAACAAACATCTTTTTTTAGAACGATATGAGCGGCGCCGCAGAGGCCATGGACGAGTGCAACAGTGCTCTTCGTCGCCTCTCCGAGAAAGCGGAGCGCCTCAACCGCAAAGTTCGCGAGAACGAGGAAAGAGTCGCGAAGCTGAAGTAAGTAGAAAACTTGCTACTAACTACTAGTCAACGTTGCCGAAAATTCCACATTATCTAGAGCTCACCCAAATCTTCAGGCAAGAGCGCGATGAGGCCCAGCTCACTTGTGATGCAGACAAAGAGAAGTTCCTGAAACCGGATGACTACGATGATCCGGTCGACTGGACCCAGCTCCCCGAATCTCGGGTTCTGCAAGAAGCTCGTCGCAAGCTGGAACATGAGCAAGCGCTCATTGAGCAAGCGTAAGTGCGGCCACAACTATTGACAAACTGACGAGGTCAACCAGTTTAGTGCTGGCCAAGAAATCCCCACTGCGGAGGAGGTCAACCGCAAGTACGTCGAGTTGCACACGCATAAAGCTAAGCTTGCCAAGTGGAAGGACGTCTACAAGGTGCCAAATTTCGTCAACGTTTGCATTCATACGTGAAACGATTTAGCGTCTCCGCGAGGTGGTGAAGCAGCGCGTCAACAAGTTGGAATTCATCAAGAAGTCCTACTCTCGCAAGATCCAGAACGTCTTCGCCCGCCAGATGAACCTGCGGCAATACCACGGAGAGCTCCGCGTTGACCACGAGGGACGCGCGATTATTATTCGAGTGGACACGCACAAGCACGACGGTGGTACGGACTGCGCAAAGTTGGATACTTTTAATCAGGAACGATTTAGGTCGGCGCAACGCCCACGAGGCGAATGGCGACGACTATGAAGAAGACGCTGAAGCGGTGGCTACGTCCGCGGATGCGGACCATGAGCAAGGAGCAACGCCTCGCAAGAAGTCAAAGCAGGTCGTCCAGGATCTGCGAGGTATTTTGTGGATTGCCCACACGTTATCTGTCGGATTTTAGCTCTGAGTGGCGGTGAGCGCTCGTTCACAACCGCCTGCTTCGTTGTTGCCCTGTGGGAGTGCCTGGAGACGCCCTTCCGTTGCCTGGACGAGTTCGACGTCTTCATGGACATGCTGAACCGCCGCATCGCGATGGAGATGCTCAACGACCACTGTGACGAGAAGCGCGAGAAGCAGTTCTTCTTCTTCACGCCGCAGGGCATCCAGGAGTTGAAGTCGCATGAAAATATCCAGGTGCTTCGCTCTTTTTAATCGTGAGCTGAGCACTAAATACAACCTTTTCAGGTTTTCGAGCTACCCAAGGTCCGCGACGCCTAGGCTCGGTTCCTCGTCGTTTTGATCATCCTCTGCATTCTTCGCCTGCTTTACTCTGATGTAAATCCTTCGAGACCTCATTGCACTTCGCTGTTTAATATGTGTACTTCCCAGTAACTTGGCAACCTTCTCTCTTCTTCGCCAATTGGTGTCTTTCGTACTCTTACCCTTCGAGCGCTCATTTCCCTTTGTTGAATGCGACGTCGGTGGAGGCGTGCCATTTTGACGTCTTAGAGTGGATCTACACGGAAGATTTTGAACCGCGGGTTACCTTAAAACGTCTACACGTAGCGAAAAATCTTACGCTCGGCTTAACTCTCTAACATGCGTAGAGCCGAAGATTCTCGTACTGACGTCACATGTGTGCCTATTTCACTGCAGGTGTGCTTTAACCCGCTGACTTAAAATGCGTTGTGTACCATACTGTTTGACATCACATAAATTTCGATTGCAAAACCTGATTATCTACTTCCGAGTAGCATCACGCAGCAAGAAGAAAGCTAGAGTGGAAAGTACGAACCCTATGTGCGACATTCCGCACAATGCTAGTCGGCAGCAATCATTCACTGGTCACGTAGCCAATGCAAAGCGATGATACCGAGAGACAACGGAGGTTTTTCTTCTCATCGCGACTCGTCGCTGGCGCATGCATCCAGACGGAGAATGCGCAGAGATAAGTTCGCGCATGCGCTCATCTCCTTCTTCGGAGGGCGGCTGCTGCACACGGTGGGGACTTAGTGTGATGTGTCAGTTTCGCACAGGTCGACGCCGCTGCCTTCAAGGCCGTTAAAATTCGGGGCAGCCTAACGGCGCTACGTCCCTTCTTCCCAGTTCGCGCACGTAGTCGCCAGTCGGGCGCGTCGCTTGCTTGCGCGTCCTTATGATCCCACTCAGTGGTTTTTGACAAACGTATGCCTTGTAGTTGTTTGAGGCTAACTAATTGTTCCTATTGATCTTTTAATCACTGGCTATTCGCCTCAGTAAGTAAGTAACTGCATAGGCGGGCTTCAAAATGACTAACATTAGGCTAGGTTGTCCAAACTGAAAATCATGTACGGCACACATATGAGTTGTTGCTTGGAAGAAAGTAACCGACAAACTTGCAAATATGACAGGCTCCGATACTGACACCTCAGCAAGTTTGCCTTCGAACCTATCGCAGCTAACCGCAGATTCATGCTTAAGTCATGTAGAGGATTCAGGGCGCGTTTTACTCTGAGTCAAAGGCCTTGACTCTTCCTAGCACTCATAAGCTTGTCTGCATGTAAGATTCACAGTTTTGGATGGCATTCCTTCGTTTATTTGCGTGTTTTCTAGAACGTTCACCCGCTTTCGTTTGATTGTCCACCCGTCTCGGACACTTATCCGTCATTCCTTCTGCGCCCTTCATTACGTCGTAGTCTCACTGGCGCGCAAGCAGACGATGCGCACAGCTGCTCCTCAAGCATCCGATTGTTGCGACAGATTCGCATGTTTAGCGAGATGCGTCGTACGAGTTTACGGGTCCTTTCCGTTCTCGCCGTTGCTCTGTCAGTGTTCTCAGAGAAGACCGAGAAGGATATTACGAAGATCTACAAGAACCCGCTTGCCAATGGTAAGACGTTGTGACGTGCTCATAAAAACAACTTTCTGTTGAAAATTGCCAGTTAAAGTAACTGGACGACGCATGTTCTCCACGCGTACCGAGAGACGTTTTTGCAGGTTTCGGCGATGACATTAACTGGGTGAAGTGGGAAGATGCGATTGAGACGGCGCTCGAGGTAGACAAGCCCATCTTCCTGCTCGTCCACAAGTCCTGGTGCCATGCGTGCAAGGGTACGTCTTATCCTCACTAGGCTTTGTTCGGTGACCACATAGTTTTATTAGTGTGGTTCACGTACGTTATTTAGCGCTGCAAAAGACCATGCTACAGTCGAATGCTCGCAAAGCGTTCAAGAAGCTTAGCGAGAACTTTGTTATGGTAAACGCCGTGGACGACGAAGAACCGTTCGAGGAGGAGTACCGACCCGACGGAAAATACATTCCGCGACTGTTGTTCTTGGGTGAGTTAACCGCGAATGTCCTACCGCCAATCATGACCGATGTGGTTCACAAGACGAGCTTTAAACCGTCTGTCCTTTCAGACAAGAACGGCGACCTTCTGCCGGAGTTCAAGAACAAGAAGGCGGAGTACAAGAACTACAGCTACTACTATTCGAGCCCAGCCGACATCCTCAACTCGATGAAGGACGTGCTCCGGCACTTCGGCGTAGAGGTTCCGGAGGATCGCAAGGGCGATAAGCTGAAGCCGAAGAAGCCGGAGAAGCCAGAGAAGAAGTTGGACGGACCCGAGCCACCGAACGATGCCAAGACAAAGAAGCAGGAGGAGGCGAAAAAGGACAAGGACGAAGATGCCAAGAAGAGCGCGCAGAAGGACGCAAAGGCGGAGCTGTGAAGAGCTTATTTGCCTTAAATTATTGAGTGTTTATTGTTGTTATTAAATCGAGCGACATTTGATTACGAAGACATTAGGCAATCACAGAAGCGAGCACTGAAAGCTGCGAAACTACAACTTGATGGGAGAATTCCTGGGAGGGCACGGACAATACTGTGCATCCGAACCGGGTCTTGCAAGCGTTCCACGCGGACCAGGTGCTCCCGGACTGCCCTCGAGCCCTAGTAGCCCTACGGAGCCTCCATGTCCCGGCGGACCGCTTCCTGAACATCATAGCAAGGTTGCAAATTAGGTAAAGGTCAATGCTTGCAGCGAGCATACCTCCATTCTTTCCGCCATATCCAATCTCGCCAAGTGGACCTGGTGGCCCTCTGTCGCCCCTCGGCCCCGGTGCTCCTTTGATACCGCGTCCGCCGATTCCGCCGTTTGCACCTATCAAGTATTAGGTGCAAATATATTGGCATTCTTTATAACCTGGAAGTCCTGGAGGTCCTATACGTCCCGGGAAGCCGTCCTTTCCGAGTATCCCCCTTGGACCTATAAAGGTTGATCAAAGTAATGGCAACGTTACGTCATCAAAACGTACCTGTCTCGCCGGCTCTGCCTCGACGTCCAGGAGCACCGTCTCGACCTGGTGCACCATTTTCGCCATGCGCGCCCCGATCACCCGCAGTTCCAATAGGACCTGGGAAAAAACTCTCTATGGGAGTAAAGTTGGGAACTTTATTCATTTACCTGCCGAACCGCTTGGGCATCGTCGGCATTGCAACGAGAAATCGAATATCACTGCGGGAAAGTTTCCAGGAAGGCCCGGAGGCCCTGGTGGACCAGGAAGGCCTGCAAGCAGGGCGTGTGATGGTTGTCACATGGGTACGTTCATTAAGGATCGCTATAGTTTTATGCGATAGCTCACCCGGAACACCGTCCCAGCCAGGCGGTCCGCGCTCACCTCTAGGACCTTCGGGACATGTGTTCCTGTCGTTGCAGTAGCACTGTCCAAAGTCGACGAAGTCCTGCCTCTTTCGTCGACTTCTGCCGGCTGCCGGCCTATCTCTGGTATGCTCAGCCCTAAATCCTGGATGCGTAAAACTTAGTTGTACTTGGAGACGTACCAAACTCTTTTCTCCAGATGGCGGAACTGCGTAATGTCGGCAATAGTGTCCGTTTGAATTTCACGAATTTTGTCTATGATAATATACAGCCATAGAGAACACAGGCCAACGGCTATACTAGCCAACAAGACACTACTTTGGGCTAGCGTCCTGCACGACGAAGAGGGTTTATATTCATGAGTCCGTCGCATGCCGGCAACGGAAAGAGAAAGTGGACAGCGTGACACTCTTTGTGCCACTGAGTGACCGTTTCGCTACTGCGAGCCATTTCACGGTCTAATCGCTTCGTAATTGTCGGATTTGTCAGCGATTTAGAGGTCTATGCCGAGTCACGAAACCGGGTTTCACAGAAGTTAAAATGTGCATATTCTCACTTGCGCATGTGATATTCCGATGTAAGAAGCTTAAAGTTTTAACAAAAGGTTCCAATTTGCGATAGACTTTCCAAAATGAACCACAAGGGCTCGGCACTTAGGTGCTCCTTGACAAGTCTCCTCAGAAATTCTATGGTGTTTGTCGGCAACTTTATCAGACCACTCTTTCACGACGACCCATCCAGAATAAGCTGGCCCTGGTACAGGTACTGAAAATATGCACGGGAGCTTATCATAGAAGGAATACGATATATTTGACCTCTACTAATGGGCAATTCCTCTACGGAATATAAGGGCAGTTTGAATATTGCTTTTTGAGCCAAAACGCAAACAACAATGTTGAAAGATGTACAAGTGGAATCAACTGTAGAGCAGCTGGAGCTTGCTTCAATGTCGCGCGTACCTGAAGCAAAGCAGATTACACTTATCGATGGAGACAGGCACTTACTTCGCTGCCCAGTTGACCCGACCACCCGGAGTTGAAGAGGGATTGGAATCGGGACTGACGTTCTTCAGGTTCGTTGTCGCCTTCGAATACACGTTGTTGTTGACGTTGTTCGGCTTATGAGTCCCGAAAGACGGCACATAGCCTAAGGATAGCCTTCGTTAAAACGTGCTCCGCTACGCCGCTGAGTCAAACATACCATATGCGTATTCGAATCGCGCTTGGAGCGCTGAGCGAGCATGGGCCTTGTCCGCGGAATGCTGCTTAGCGGGAGGCGCACCGCCACGAAAGGTACTCCCGAATGCCGTCATCGCCGCTGCATTGTTTCCGTTTTCGCCTTTCACTGCGCCTGAAATAAGCAAAGGAATAATCGTGTCTTATGACCATGCCCTGTTTGAGCTAAGAAAATTGAGCATGTTGCGACCAGCAGCTACAGTGGTGGATGAATAAGGAAAGACAGCTCGGGACCAAGGGAACGAACCTGGCACGTATCTTGACTTCGACAAGTAAATATCCTTAGCGGCCATTGGCTTCTTCCCGCTGAATGCGCGATTTGTTCGGTCCGCGAGCGTCTTGTCCGCGGAACCATTGGACTCACCACCGACCCTAAACGCACTTGTGAATTAACTTCTCTCCGACCGTCTGTCCGTACTTCACGTCGAAGTAGTTGCTGTTAGCCTTCGTCAGGGGAATATTGCGGTTGATGATTCGGTCGGAGCCGTCCTTCGGCGCAGAGACCTGCTGACCCATGGGCTCATCGCGTGGAGCCACTTTCTGCGTCATCTTCGCGATCTGACTTTTCTTGCCCACTATGAGTTTTGAGTCACTCTGCGTCGATCCGGCTGAGTTCTTCCGGAAAGCGGCCGTCGGAGGTTGGCTCACGGTCGGTGCGCCCAGCTTTTGCGACACTTGGAAATACTTGTATTTTAGTGACTGAAACTGCAATCGTCACTTTGAAATGAGTGTCTAATACGTACGTTAGCAGCAGTAGGCCTCTTCTCAGGATTCCACTTGAGCATGTCGACCATCAGCTTCATGCCGTCCTCGCTTATCGTGTTGACGATCGTCTCCAGCGGGACGCCCTGGCTCTGTTGAAAACGAAAGTTCATGGCTGCTGCCAGCTTGTACCCTTCCGGCCATTCTTCCTGCAACCTTGCTATTACGCATGCCGCAATGAAGTTGGCTCGGCATAATCTCACTGATGATGGCCCATGCAGTGCCCTCGGTAATAGGTCTGACTTAGGGCCGAAACCTATTACCGATAGGTAAGCATAAAAATAACTCTTCTTATGATAAATCAAGCGTACCTTCGTCGGTGTGCCCATGATGGTGATGATCTTGAATATCTGATCCAGCTCGGAGGTCCCGGGGAACAGTGGCCTGAGCATGTACAGCTCTGCCATTATGCATCCCAACGCCCAAAGGTCAATGGGGGAATTGTAGCTGGTCGAGCGAAGCAGAATCTCCGGTGCTCGGTACCTGAATATCATTGTTATCTATTGACATACTGACGTTGGACTGATTGGTCTAGCCGCTTACCACCGCGTGGAGACGTAGTCCGTGAAGGGAGGTCTTGAGCGGATTTCACGAGCTAAGCCGAAATCGGCCTGCAACCATGAGTAATCTTAAATGATCTTCCTCTATCGAGCTTACGATTTTCACTAATTCGGTTCCATTACACATGATGTTCTCCGGCTTCATGTCCCGGTGGAAGAACCCGTTCTTGTGCATGTACGCAAGACCCTGCAGCACTTGGTAGATGATGTTTCGAATGACGTTCTCCGGAAAGTACCGGTCCCTGAAGCAGTTGTGGTTCCAAACATGACCAGTGACCAACGAAAACCTACCGGTCCTTCATAAGCTCGTAGAGATTCTCTTGCATGTACTCGAAGACGAAGTAGAGAACATCATTCTCCCTGATGACTTCCCGCAGCTTTATTATGTTGGGATGATTGAGCTTCTTAAGTGATTTGACTTCCCGCAGCGCCATCGCTTCTTCCCACGAGTAGAATTTCTTCTTCATTCTAAAGCATATCTTTAGGCGTTGTGCAAATGTGCAAAAAAAAAGTCCCTATGGTTGTTGACATGCGTGCAATGTTAGACGCCTTCCCTAACGCAACATACTGCTAACCCTTCACGTTCACCCTTCACACACATTGCCCTGTGAACCATAAAAGGTGGTTGCATAGAGCATGCTTAACCTTTGGTCCTGGTGGTTCCTATGGCAAGTCGCGTATGACGTTGCTAGCACTGTCAACGTCTTAGAGTATGGTAAGCTCGTCCGTCGCATGTCATAGGCTTGACCTCCCATTTTCAAGTGCGCCACGCATGCGGGAATGCCGTGCTTACCTCTTAATGGCAACCACATCGCCGGTGTCGAGTTTCTTGGCGAGTGAAACTTCACCGAAGGTGCCATCACCGACCTTCCTCGTCATACGATATCGATCCGCCAACGTCTGTCCTGCACCACCTCCGGCGGACGCGCTCGGGACGGCCGAAGCCATCGGTGTATGCTGTATATCACCTACACCTCGGCGGCTGTTTCCACGAAGTGCCGAAAGCAGCCGACGTGAGAAGAGACCCGTTGTAGAAAGCTTCAGAGGGAGCGACGAGCGACTCCGCTTGGCATCGGTTGTTTCCGGCCTTTCAAGTGCAATTAGTTAGGCTGAAATGGACGTTATCATGTTGATGAATCACATGTAAGACAGAGAACGCGAAAACAGGCGCGAACTCGTACTAATCTGCAGAGAGCACCCGTTTAATCGGCAAGGGACACGTAAGCGATACCGGATGGACTTCGGTTCAAAGAGACTATCGCGAGTAAGCACGTACAGCACTTAGCAAGTGCACATTCTGTAAAGATCATCGACGGGCGCCAGTAAAGTGCCTGTCAATATACCTTGACTTACTTAACTGCACGGTAATGGGTAAGTCAATGCCATGCACAAAGGTTCCTTGCATGCTGATGGCGGAAACAAATTATGCGGGAACCATCTAAGCGCAAAATGCTGCGCTCCATTAAGTGTCTCGAAGCAAACGATAGACTGAAGACCGCCGAATGGCGCACCAAGAAAGGATATTTCCCCAAGTGCAGGGAAATGACGTTTATTCTACGCGGCTTAGGTAGGAAACTTTAACAATACCTTCACACATTGAAGCGAGGTAGGCTAGCTAATGACTCTGCGTGGGTTTGCACTCGCATTCGTCGGGTAGGCAACAAGCGAGCCGTAACCGCTCTCACCTTCACCGACAAACTGCATAATGGGAAGGAAGTACGGGTGCCAAGAGAGCTAGCTGCCGCCGGCTGCGTTACGTAACAAGGTGTTTCGCGCACGAGCGACCGCGAACCTAGTTGGTCTCATTAAGGGTTCTTAGTCGAGCGAAAAGGACTCTCGACATCCGATGAGCGATCTCGTGCCGTAAGTGGCTTAACTTACGAGTGCTACTGCTATTTTGACTTAACGTATCAGGGCATGAAGGTTTGGGTGGCAGCAGGCTAAGACACTCTAATAAAGCCTCATATGTTGCAAAAATGCCTTTACTAAGCCTTCTACGGACGAACTATGTCTGTACTAACCTAAAAGGGCACCATTTAAAACGGGAGCGCCTCGAGACAGGAAGGGTCTAGCTCAAGGCTGGTCGTTCATTAGGGCGTCTGAGTGTAATACCGCACTTTCTACTGGCATCACCAGAGATCCAAGCTAGTAAGCGTCATACTATGCGTCAGCTGAAAGCCCCTGGCATCAGTGAAATGGCCGACGATTATCCTAATCGCCTCGGCATATTAGTCCACACAAGGAAAGAGCCAGTATGGCGGAGGGCTGGGACCCAAAAGTAGTAGATAATTTTAGAAAGACCCGAGGGTAGGCATGCGGACGACATGAATGAGAATTCGGGTTCCCCAACATGGCTGCCGCCAGTCTTCCACTGTACTTATGCTCAGAGTCGATCTGATCAGAAGGAGCCCTGCTGTCACGTCACATGTAACGTTGGCTTAAACCACCGACACAGAGTGCAGAGCAGGCATGCCATGACGAACTTGCACAATGCGAACAACATGAATAAGCACTAACGAACGGCATGCGAACCTTAGCAAGCCCAGTGCATGCGGCCACCAATGAGCGAAGCGTACTCTGCTTTCACAGGAAAGAAGAATAATCATGCGTGGAAAACATCCTTTACTAAACACAGCAACGACGACTAACACAATCTTCCTTGAGCTAATTCTTGGTAAAAGACACGAAGGAAGTTAGGCTATCCGGTCGTCGAAGCAGCGCCAACAACGTTGCTCCTCTAACCTAACCGGGAGGTGTTGATCCTCTAATCAGCTAAGAGTCTCAGAAGGAATGATCTCGGAATAAATAACTTGTATATCGAGAAGAAGCTAAGAGCAGTTTTAGAGTGGACAATATGGCCGAAAAGGTTTCAAGAACACGGCGGGGCCTGATAAAGCAAGACATTCAACCGAGTGTTTTACAGCAACCACTACCTATGGTAGGCTTTGATCGTATCAACAAGCTAATAGGCTACACACGCGCAACTGCATTCCTTGAATGGCGTTCGGAACGTCTTACAAACGGTAACTACAAGATTAGGAAGGAAGTGAAATCGTATTTCGCGCTTCGTATTGAGCGCAAACCACCAATTATCGCAGTCTTAGCAGTCTGCTCGGACGGCTAACACGTTTAAGTTAACACAAAGGGAAGCTTTGCATGTCATTACGGTCAGAAAAGTTGAAGTTTGAATAAGAACAACAAAACTGGTCCTTCTCAGAACGATAGTCGGCAGTATGCTAGTAATCGTCTGTCCCGAAATCAGTCATGCCCGCGGTCGTCTTCAACAACAATCGCGTGGTTTGAAGGGATGAGTTAGGCATGCGCCGTAGCGGAAGTAAACAATACGTGGATGAGCGCACCGCTCACGAATTGTGTGTTGTCCCGACGCCGGCGCCGGAGGTGATTTGCGCAAGGACATTTGCATGGCGCTTTCGTCGGCCCTTGCTGTCCATCATCAGTCGCCAGGAGCACCCGGCGACCGGCGCATGGCACTCGTGCGAAAGCGATCGTCATGGAAACACACAGGCCTAGCCGCGACGAAATGCACCCCGTGAGCGTCGTCGCATGCAGCAGTGGCCAAGCGCGAAAGTGCCATGACCAACCGACTAATGGGGTCGTCGTGGAGGGTAGTGCTTTCCCCAGCACAGGCGTTTTTTTACGAACCGAGTGAGCAAGAGTAGCCCTAACGATGTTTTGCACGCGCCAATAGTGGGCTCGAAATGGCTACCTATTGTTTAGTCTGGTCAGTGGTCCTGGTTCTCACAAACTTTTATGGCTAACTTCCGACAAAACGAGCGCAGAGAACCTACACCACAATGTGCTTCAAACCTCGCTAGCCAACAAGCGGTTCGACATTGCAAAAAATATGTTAGAGGAGCAAGCTAAGATCCAAACTGGTCGGTGTCCTCGTTGATCTCGCGGAACTCGTAGTGCCCACGGCCGTCCATGTACAGGGAGTACTCGTGGTGGATCCAGAGCGACTTCCGGTGAGACACCGTGAACAGCGTGATGCCCATGTTGCGACAGCGGCGGTACATGTCCCCTTCCACGTCCACGGACACGGCCGACGTGCACTCGTCGAGAATGGCAAATTGCGGGCGGTGGTAGAACAGGCGGGCCATCTAGCAAACTTTGTACAGCCAGCGACCACCATCCATTCGCTTACCGCAATCCTTTGCTTCTCTCCCCCGCTAAGGACGTCCATCCAGTCTTGGATGCTGTCCCATCCGCCTTCTCGATTGAGAATGTAGCCGAGTTGAACCCATTCCAAGTACTCGGTAAGATCCTGGTCACGAATGCCCTTTCGTCGCATATCCGCCGGCTTATCCGGATAGATCACTTGATCGCGCAACGTGCCTAGCGTCATGTAGGGTCGCTAAAGCAAGATCTAGCATTGCGAGTGATGGACTGAGGAGGTATGCTAACCTGAGGGACGTAGAAGAGATTGCCTTTGGCAGGCTTCGTCAAACGGCCTCCCCACAACGGCCATAGCTCGCCAAGCACCTAAACAGAAGTAAGTGACAATGCGCGACATACGAAGCTTACTCTAAACAAAGAGCTCTTGCCGCATCCGTTAGGCCCACACACCAGGACGTTCGTTCCAGAGGGAACCTCAAGGTTCAACGACTCAATGAGAACGTCGCCGTTGGGCGTCACTAGCGGGACATCGTCGAAGCGAATCACCTAAATCACACAATCATCAATCACTTTGTTCTGTTTTGAGACAAACCTTGTCTCGAATGACGACCTCTCCTGCACCAGGCCTCAACCCCAGGCTAGCTGCATCCCTTGGCCCTTCTTCGACATCATTTCCGAGTTCGGCAAGGTGCGCGGCGGAAGCTGGCTTCGACGTGCGACCGCCAGTGGAGACCATTGTACGCTGGTACTGTCCCTGCTGGATGTCGTCGAGGACGTTCATTAGCGTGTCCACGCGGGTTGTGAACCCTGAAAGACGCGTCATCTCGCGTCCCGCTAGCGCAAGGCGTCCGAGTGCCTCTGCCAGGCGAAGCATCATGCGACCAGAGTTGTAATAGTCCTAAAATATTTAGGATACGATGCTCGCTCGTTTCGTTTCATACCTGCATGAGCTCGTTCCTCGACTTGCTCATAAGCGACGCGTTCTGACGGTTGAAGAACGGTCGGCTCATTGTGTACCATCCGACAACTAAAGCATTCGACGATGAAATGCGTAAAGGTGAATTAGTCAGTACCTGTTGCTGCATATTTGGCGATGATGTTGTCAACGAAACCCAGCGAGAAGCGGAAGAGGATCACCGTTCGCAGGTGTGTGACCATTCGTTGGAAAGCGTTCATTACAGAAGTCTTCTCGCGTTCGTTACCCTATAAACGTCAAGGTTGTGCATATGACGACTGCGCATTACCTTGTAAAAGGCGATCTCTTCTGCGTTGGTGATTATGCGAGAGTTCACGAAGCGGTACTCTCCTTCCAGCTGCTGTTCCACTACTGTCAGACGTCCGATAGGGCGTCGTAAGTAGGTAAGGAATACGCCCGAAACAAGCAGGTATGCGAAGAGACGCCCTGGAGTCGAGAATCCGAGCGCATTTCCAATGCTGCCGACGTAGAGAGCCACGTCCACCAATGGCTAAAGCAGTATGGAGGTCAGTGGGCGGCATCGGTCCAAGCTTACCTTGGACAGATTCGAATATAGCTCGACAAGGCCTTCACAGAACCGATCCACATCTTGCGTAAGCAGCTGATCAGCGTTCGCTATGCGATTGTCAAGGTTGGACATCTTGTAGAAGGTGAAACCACTAAACGCATTTTTTTTTGCGAGGCATACTACTCGTTCGAGACTTACTCCAAGTACTTCTTGTACAGATGGTGAGTTAGTCGTTCGCGGAAACGCAGCTTCAGTTCGCTAAGACCGAACTTCAGTAGGCTGTTCACTACCGATATCGCGGGCATGCATGACAGGTAGCGGATGACCGTCTTGAAGAACAGCGGCTTGTTTCGATCAATGATAGATCTATAACGTCAGATAGTGGTGGTGTAAGTTGGCAGGCTCCAGTGATGGTAGCATGCGGTGCTTACGCTTCAATTCCAGTCGCCGTGGTAATCATCCAGACATCGGCGTACGTACGGCACAGCAAACTGGCAGCAATTAAGATCATGTAGAATATCTGAAAGGGTAACTTGCGTGCGCGCGTCACCGGCAGATTCGTCCTACCTCCGTCGAGAAGACGCTCGGTATGAGTATTCGCACAATTCTGTAGAGCTTCTTGAAGAACGCCCAGTTTACGTGTGCTTTCTCGCCACTGCTCTTCGACTTAGTTTTGAGATATGGCGAGATTGCGTCCGATTTCCTAAATGCACACATTAAGAGATGATCAGCAAGGTACAATCAGGTACCCTAGGCGGTTGCATTTTCGGTACAGGTGTGCAACAATGAGTACCGCGGAAGTGCCGAGAATTGCTGGGGCTGCCTCACGAAGGCTTGGACGAAGCTCGACAAGCCTGGCAAATTTGCTCAATGTTGCCGGCATTGCCTTCTGAAATAAAAAGGTGAAGGTTTTTACAAGAAAATTAAAACAAGAGGAAATAACACTAACACTAAGCTGGAACACAGTGCATAATTAGACTGCAAAATCGACAAAGAATAAATTTGTTTTCGTCCATTCTACTCTGATTTGTCCGTAGTCTAGCAGCTCGCTACAGAGCGATGTCTTCTTTTCGTCGCGCGGTCTGTGCTACCTTAGTTCGTCGCTGCCTCTGCCCGCGTATCAAAAACTGTAGCCCGACTACAAGTTTGGGAGTGGACGCGTCCAACAGCGGCCTTCTTCCGGTGTGTACGTTCTATGCCGTGATCGGAAAATTAGCCTTATCTGGACTAAACACACGGTGGCGATTTTTACGAAACACAGTTTGTCAGTTAGTCGCCAACTGAAAATAGTGGATCTCTGTCAAATAGGTTCTTAGGTATTGCCAGAGTGACAAATGAAGGCAGGTTCGTTGCCATTAAATAATGAGACCGAAGGTTAGCTTGTGCTGAAAGTGTGATACTATCGTCTACTGCCGATTTCCACTTTAAATTAAGGCGGTTCCAATACGCAGCTCGCTTGCCTAACTTGCGGCACATACACGACGCGCCAGCAACACATTAGCATACTATGGCGTTCAACTTTAGGCTTCGATAAAAGCCGTGTCATGGCACGTATCCGCATTGTACACTCCAGCATCTCCTTCTTCGCAGCTGTGCATCCCTCACCTCCTCGGGTTCGTCGATGTCCGCCAAGAAGCTCGCTTCCAAAGACGCCAGCAGGCCCGCCTCCAAGGACTCCAGCAAACCTGCTTCCAAGGAGACCCCGCAGCAGCCGGCCGTCACAAAGCAGGTTCCGCAGGGCGACCACATCAATCTGGACATTTGGCACGGCATTCTCCCCAACGAGGATACGCTCCTGGCGCTCAAGAACGACGGTGACTACCTGCTGCGCGCATACGAGCACAAGGACAGCTTCTACATCGTACTAAGCATTCGATGGGGAACGGAGGTAAGCGTAGTGGTCTAGTGATCTTTGCCCCTACGGAAGTTACCGAGGAAACCTGTTACCTTATAAGAACTTATCAAACTAACAACTCGTTTTCATTGATTTGAGCAGTGACGGGGAGGAGTCGGATTCGCTGATTCAGCTTGCTTCACATTCTTCATTTCAGATACTAAACGGTGTGATAAACCAGAACGGAAGCCAGTACGAATTCCAAGATACCGTCTTCAACTCTGTCCGAGAGCTGTAAGTATCACAACTGGGTTTACCCTCTTACTGCTACCACTTACAGCATCGACTTGTACCACGTACGCAAGCGTCTCATGAGCATCTGCGGTCAGAAGTGCGCGCTCGACGTGCCCATCCGACGCCAGGCTTGGGAGCTGCGCCACAGCATGATCACCCTTGAGAAGGAACTCGGTTCCGGAGCCTTTGGTGTTGTCTACCGGGGTCTTCTGCGCTACGATCGCCAAGAACCGAAGAAGGTAGGACATGAAGACACCGAGCCCAGAGAAATGTTGGCATGTTAGGTGGCCGTCAAGGAGCTTAGCGAAATCAGCCTCGAGACTTGTCACGAGCTCTGGCGAGAGGCACGAGTCATGCGGCTCTACAACCACCCGAATATCGTCAAACTGTTTGGCGTAGCCAATGACTTCACTGTAAGTGTTCTGCGATGATTCTGCGGCAACAACTGAACACCTTTCAGCCCTACTACCTTGTCATGGAGCTCGTCCCGGGCGGATCTGTCGACAAATACCTCGAGGATCACGGTGAGAAGTTGACGGTGCGACCGCGCGTGCAGATTCTCATCGAGGCAGCACAAGGCATCGAGTACCTTCATGGCGAAGGGTAAGTGACGAACTTGCGAAAGCTTGGACTTCGTCAACTGATAGTTGGTTCTATTGTCTCATGTACTTTCAGGTGCATCCACAGGGACATCGCGTGTCGCAACCTGCTGATCAACAAGCACGACAAGACAGTCAAGGTGATTGAGATTGGACTGAATCAAGTCCTTTACCTGGAGCCGTGTTTTAGGTAGCGGATTTCGGTATGACTCGGAAGGCGAAGAAGTACATAGTCGACAAGGATAAGCCGATGAATCTTCGATGGCTGGCACCTGAGGTCTACAAAACGGGCATCGTAAAGAAGTCGACCGACGTCTACGCTTTCGGCTGTACCATGTACGAGGTATGTTGTTGACGTCGAATCCTCTAGCAGTTCGAGAATGCATGAACTCTACTTGACATTTTAGGCATTCACCACGCCATACAGTATTCCGTACCAGAACTGGTCCCCGGATAAGGTATGACTCTTGCGGTATACACACGACCGTATCGTTGTGGTTTAGGTGTACAATCGAGTCGTGGACAAGCACTACCGTCTTGAACCCCCGCCACTCATGCCGAAGTCGATTGCTTACCTCATGTCCGAGTGTCTCGGCGAAGAGAGCGCCCGGCCTACGTTCCAAGCGATCCTCGTGAATTTGCGTGCCTGCGTGCGCGACAAGAACATCCGCTAAGGATCATCGGAAAAGACCTCATATTGCTGGTGTTCGCGCTTGTATCTACGTGACAAACCAGAAATAAAATGTCCTGATAAAATCATAACGCGCCACGTAGGTAACTTCTAGGTAGGGCTTGTCATGAGTTACCCTAACAGTACCTAACAGTCTGGTTGCGCTTGTCAAGAGTTCCTGGTAGTAGGTGGCCAGACCCAATCGCTCAATAGGTTGAAAGAGTGGCCGGTAACAATAAAAATCGAGTTCAAAACAAGTTTCATTTTTGAGGAAGTAATCGAGGCAAAACGTGGTTAGTATTGTACACGAATGTATGCGAGAATTGGCGCAAGCAGAGGGATCCACCAAGGAGCGTGGGCAAAAGAAGCCGCATTCAGTTGTCTGTTCTGGAAGGCAGGTGAAACACCGTTGTTGTAGCTCGCTGGCAACAGCGTAACGGCACCACCTTCGTTCTGCTGGCAGCGCCATTCACCGGACGAATCTCGCAGGGTTGTGTTGATGGGCTAAACAGTTTCGAATGAAGTGGATGCTAGGCCCTGCCTCAAAGCACGTCTCAGTCTGAGCAAGCACTTACAATACGTTGACCACTGGCTGGCGACAGGCACGCCACAACCTCGGTTTTCCATCCGCCGTTGCCAAAGATTGTACAGCGCATTATGAAGGAGTTGCGTTCCCGCTAAACACAACATGCACGAACGCGGAAATACGGCCAGCGTGTTTGAAGGGTCCAAGATCTTACTATGAGAGGCTTGAGGTCCCCAAAGACGTCGTGCTGTCCCAAGCTGGGCCAAGATTTGCTCCGTAGACACAGTGTAACGTGCGTATGCGTTTTTACAAAAAGGTTCAGTGACACGGTCGCTCGGAACATGCACGACAAAAAGGGAATTAGTGGATTATGAGGGCAAGGGGAAGATGACCTACTTGCAAGAACCAGGTCCCCTTCACCGCAATGCACTACCCGTACTCATACGGAAGTCGTACACAAAAAGATCAATGAGCATTCAGGTTTACAAATCCTGAACAAAACCACTACGGTGAAAAGTATGATGGCACTACAGTCAGACTTCATACAAACGACGTACCCATTCTTCACCGTTCCTCCGAAGCTTCCCACCATGCTGGCATGCACTAGCGCCACTGAGGATGGTGCATAGGGCCACTAGTGTGAATAGAGTCCGCATGCCTTTACAAGTTGAACCTCTGAAACAAGTACTTCGGTTTTGTAAAACAACGATTGCATCGGAGTGCAATAATTCGACGGAACTCTTTGGAAACAACAACATAGCAGCAAACGTCTCAGGCGTTGAGCCAGCTAGGCAGTGGGCGTAAGTGATGAGCACTGCGGTTTGAACAGCACGCGAACAGAGCCCTGGCGCGTTCGCACGCGTGTTCACAGCTGAGCTTGAACTGGAGGGAAAACACTCACGGATCAAAGGGTCATATATCACCTCGGGAGCACCGCATGTCTATGCGATTCCGCAACCATTAGCGCCTCGGCTGAGTCATGGCATGGAGCGTATGAACAGACGCACTTAGAAAAACCCTTCTGGGCTCAACTGTGAAGCTATGCTGGTTCAGTACAAGCGGAAATTATCCCTCGAAGGTGATGAAAGGCTTCTGCAGCTGTAACATTGCGGCAGGCTTGCTTAATAAACGACACAGTACGCACGCAACTTTCTTTACGGTCACTCATTGTCAGTTGCAAGCAGTAACCGCACTGTTTATCTTCCGGTTCATGATGTCTCGTTCCGACCGCATACGATAAACACTTTCTACCATGCCCTGAATTAATGACGAATTATGTTTGTCTTGTTTAGCTGGGACCGAAGCTTCATGCGTAGTCAGCGGAATGGGATTGTTGTTGTTGTTTGCGGACAACGTTAAGTGGCATGCTCAGACACCGGAAGGCCATGGCACGCGCCATAGAGACGAATGCGGAACCAGCCCAAGCTGGCCCGCTTTTTGGCACGTAAAGGCACCTGACGGTGAACCGTGAAACGTGTTGTTGCCCCAGACACTGACCACTGCGCATTTGTAAGCAGAGTTCTTTTGACGCAAACTCGCACTTTCTGGCATGCATCTGCAACATGCAGTGATTCCCTCTACACTGGATAGCGCATGATTGTACGAAACCTGTGGATAATTCCTGTGATTTCGGCGAGTTCAGCGCTACTAGCCTTTGGAATTGGGTAGGTTGTGCGAGTACGCAGCGGATTCGCGTACAGCGGCTTTCATAGGTACGGTATTGCAGTGGGTAAGGGCCTGGCTCATCCGTGGATTTCATACATCAGGTATGTCATTGTGAACGTCGGAAGCTGAGAAAGGCCTTGTTGTCGTTTAGTGATGGTGGCGCTTTTCCACCGGAAAGTGGTGTATTCGGCGAACTGCTGAACATCGCGGCATTTCTCAGTATGTTTCAAAGAGTTTTGATGTCATGAAAGCCCGGCACGACTGGTTCAGTGGCGCTTACTGTTTACCTCCGACACCAGCAGTTCGACGCCTTTCATTCCCACGACGAGCATATCGACGTAGACTGGACGAGCCTCGTATTTCAAGTTATTGGATGGGTCTCGGCCTTTGGCATGACCCTGGTCGCCAATTTCCAGGTATCTCTTCCGCTTTACCTGTGCCTGGAAAATTTAGTCACGCTAAAACATTTCAAATATCGTTTCTTAAGGAATTCGATGTGCCTATGGTCCATCGTACCGGTGCTTGGCTGTGCTTTGTCGGCAGCACTGTGTACATCTGGGGGCAGGTTGTTCTGGTCTACCGAAGGCGTCCTCCGATGACACCTTTATGGCTAAACCACTTCCGCTTATTACTAGCTCTGCTTACAACTGGTTCGATGATTCTTCGTGAGTTTCGATACCTATCTATGGTTAAGCATACAATCGGCCTATCTATGCCCCCAAATAGTGTTTCAGACATGTTGTCCATAAACGACATTTTTGTACCACGTGACTCAAACGGCAAGAAGCCATATCAGGAACCAGCTCGCACGGTTCGACGCTACTCTCCTGAATCACCGGTATGTCGAAGATGCTTGAGCAGAGTGCACTTCACGGTACTAGCATAGAAGTTCGCTTATTTTAGTTCTACCTCAATCATCTTGTCGCGGGTGTCAGCGAATGGATTGTGGCTCTGTGCGTGGAAGCCTTCGTCTTCTCGCTCGGTTGGGATTTCTCACATTTCGATTTGCGGACACCGCAGCTAAAACTCAATGGAAACGGAAAGCGTTTGGTCAAGACGGCTCGCATATCCCCTATGACGGGCTTCGACAATAGCCATTCTGTAAAGTAGGGTGAAATTTCCGTCGGAAATAAAGCAAATGAAGTCCGCAACCAGGTTTTCATCCGTGTGCTTACTAACGGATGTGCACGCTTGAGCAACGAATGGAAGGCTCAACCAAAATTTTTATTCGAAAGTTGGCAAAGATTTACAAATAATTAACTTCAACGTGCGAGTATTCCGCGTTCATTTACTTCACTTTTGTGAGACCCTTCTTCTCCAGCTGAGCAGACTTCTCGCCCGGAGAGAGCAAACTGTGTTGACCACAGAACCAGCGCGGACCGAAACGATGCGTGAGTGAGTGGTCCTGAGCGCAAGAGCCAGCCAACAAGGCGGCGTCGCAGAATGCACACTGCAATACAATGCAAGCAGGTTGACGGTTGGACAAACGTCCAATTGGACAATTGGACGTTTGGCATTGGACGTTTTGGCACTGTACGTTTGGCACTGTACGTTTGGTCTGGTAGTCTTAGGCTAGGCTTAGGCACTGGTTAGTCCATTAATCGCGCTGCTTAGTCCCTGTTACCAACACAGCTTAGTCCCTGTTACTTAGCCCGTCAACGCTTAGGCTTAGGCTGTTTGAATTAGATCAGACTTAGACCTAGGCTCAGGCTTAGGTGTCGAAACGTCCAGTGCCAAACCGACAATGTCAAAACGAATGGTGCCAAAACGTCGGTGCCGAAACGCAGAACAAACCTTGAAGCAGCTCTTGTGCACTAAAGCAAAGTCGTGAGTAAGATCCCGATACTTGGACATGACTTACTCAGCACTCTTTCGATCTCCTGAGATTCTTCATTGGCGGCAATATCCTTTCCGCATAGCTTGCACTTCCCTTTCGGCTTTGCGCTGCCAAACATGTTTCCGCCTCCTAAAGAGCTGGAAGTCATTGTGCAGTTAGACAGCGTTTACCGTATTTGCTTGCAGCTGGGTTTGAGGCCGACTTATTCTGAGAAGCGGCTCCGTTCTGTGCAGCCTTCTTAGCCGCTTCTGCGGCAGCAGCTGCTGCTGCGGCTGCTGCTGCATCTGCGTCTTTCCTCTGCTGATCAGCGTTGGCATTGACGTTCATTCCTAGAAGATGATTTGTGATCATGGCAGTGTGCCGACTAAACACCACCTTCTTTTCCCTGCTGAATTGCCTGAACTCTCTGCTCAAGCTTGGCGCGCTTCTCAGGCGGTGGCAACTTAGAGTGCTGCTGACAAAACCACCATGCGCCGTACTTCGAGGCGAGCGAGTGCTCCAGTGCGCAATAGCCGAGTTTCAACGGGGCCTCGCAGTATCCGCAGCCGAAAACACTTCTTGTGGACTAAAGTGCCAAACGTACTACTGCTTGAACGTGTCATAGCCTGCAAGCAATGATGAGGAAAAAAACATACTATTGAGCCGCTCAACGACAATTCCATCGTCCTTGTTCACGATGTCCTGCTTGCAGGTCGCGCACTTCTGAGGCATTTTGTCGACAAGTTCTAAAGAGCAGACAGTAGCGTCAAGTTCTGTGCGACGTATTGAAATCCGGGACCAGTAGACAAAGCGAAGGAGGACCACTGATCGAGGCTCGAATGAGTGATTAAATCGAGCTCGGGCACAGACACATTGTGCGAACCGAAGTTGTGGAACATTCTATTCGCACGCTGCTTACGCGCTTGAGGACGTGTGTCCTAAGCGACCGCCCCCGCAAGTGGGGCTGATCCGCTGCAGAGATATTTCTCGAACACACAGCTGTTCTTCTCGAAAGTTCGCCGCATCGATTAAGCCTTTAACCCCTGTTCAGGAATGATGTCACGTCCACGAATAATATTTTACAAAATATCAACGAGTAATCTAGAAAGTAACGATTTGAGGAAACTGATATCGTCAGAGGGCACACCTTCTGATCCGTACGGGCAAACATTTACTTAGGAGATGCGTTTGCTTCATGCAACTTTGGTGGGCCCCTGCAGCCAACAGAATTTTAACTCGATTGTCATCATTTACCAGTGAGCACGGGAACGAAGTTGACCACTTCTTGAGAGTCACTAGCATGCTCCGCTGCACGCATGCTAGTGACTCTCAACTTGCACAACTTGCAGTTGCACTCTACAACTTTGACGGCGATATGTTGAACTTTCGGCAAGTGCTATAGAAAGATAACCAGGATCGCGAAAACCTTGATACCGTTTAATCCAAGAAACGCTTGTTTCAATGTAAGGAAGCTACTGTCCAAGAGTGTCGCCGCGTAACTGGGAACGTCCTGCGCGTATTCTTGGATGCCTTTGGGGTCTACCTGACGAGCGGTGTCGCTATATAAGCTTGAACGTGTCTGATAATGTCCGGCAACTGCATAACATTCTCAGTAACTCAAGTTTGTCAGAACGCTTGAATGTTCAAACGGTAACATGACCAATATGCGAAGTGTGGTGTGGCGAGTAGGTAGCGTATCCTAAATAAAATTTTCATCCTTATTCGTCCACATGGTTCTCCTTGCGAGTGATTACGTGCTAGTTGTGACAGGACAAGACTGACTGGAGTCGAAGACAAGACTGCGCTGGGCTGAAATTCTCGCACACTTATTACCACGCGATGATTTCACCGAAATTCCCAGCCGCATTCATAATCCCTTCGAGCACTTCGATGGTCACCGGAATACCGGATCCGAGAAGGGTGAAAGTGACCTTCACGTCCTCCGTATAAAATGCAGATGAGATGTCCATCTAATGGACAGTGTCCGACGCCTGCTGACCAGCAAAGGTAATGAAGTTTGGAGCGATTCTTGCTTTGCTACCGGTTCTTCTCGATCCTACCTTCGCCTGGTTCCTTCCAATCGTTCCGCCAGCATGGGGGTAAGCTCTTGCATCCTTAGCACAGTGGAATCATAAAAAGCTTATGTACATGAATGCCATCAAAGTCGCATTTAGCAGTGGTTATGCGCAAGCACCTGCGCCTCCACCACTTCCACCGGCAGAGCATGGTTAGTTCTTACTCAGGGGCCACTATGAAGCGCATAATGGGGCTTAAGGGTACGCACAACCGCAGACTCCCACCTCTCCGCCGTTGCCTCCACCTCCTCCGGAGCATGACGGATACGCACAACCGGAAGCGACAAGCTACGGCGTAGTGCGTCCAGTATTCCAATTCCCAGCAATGCCAACGCTACCTCCGCTTCCGACGTTCCCACCAATGCAGTTCCCTCCGCTACCGACGTTGCCACCGATGCAGTTGCCAACCTTCCCACCCATCCGGAACATGTTCGCGAACTGGCCGTCCAGCTACGCTAGCGGTCCTACGTCGGCCGGTGCAGCGTATGCAAGTCCACCACAGGCTCCCTCTGTCTACGGCAACGCAACGCCGCAGCGCCCTAGAGCGGTGCCTCCGCCACAGCAACATCCCGGATCTGCCGGTTCTGCACCCAGTGGTACGCTACATTCTCACTTTTCTTACGTAAATATCTCTGAGGTACCGGTAGTTTTAGGAGAGGGTTTGGCCAGAGAGCTTGGACTAGAAATTTCGCAAGACATAGGCGAAGTTATTGAGTTGCCCCCGCTAATCCTATAAGGTAACCGTCGGCGTGGTATGCTGCCAACTTCGATCGTTTAGCATCCCCATGGACGGCTCGCCGCGGTTCAACGGTGGAACAGGACAACAAATCTTCTACTTACTAGTGTTTTACGATTCTTGGCGCTTCCGAACTATTCATTAGCTGTCTGGTTTAACTGTTTTAGTCTGCGCGTATTTATTCGATAAAGTTGAGATTGCAATGGACGTGCTGAACTTTGAAAGATTAGAAATTCACTAAGGTTTGGGGGTTTCCGCAACTCGATTCTCCTTGCCGAACAGGCTTGTCCTTACGGCTTCTTCGTCGATCTCAGATCTGCGAACACGTTCAGTGGCTTGGTGCTGTCGTGCCGACGCACTGTCGGTCTCAATATTGGCCAGCGGTGCCCCAAGGAAGTTCACTCGAGTGTGCTCTAGAAATATGCTACGTTGGAATAGCAAGAACGCATAAGCTCTTGTGTTCGATAAAGGTCATACTTACTTCCAGCAGAAGAACCGTCGTGCGTTGAACTAACGGAAATAAGCTGACGCTTGGGTCGAGCATTAGACGCTGACGAGAAGTGTTGGCCGGTGCTACTGCTACCACCATCGTCCGTGTTGATATCGGCCAGTGATGCGCCCAGAAAGTTGACTTTCGTGTGCTCTGAAAATCCGATCCGAGTTTCGCATATGGTGTCGCGTGTCAGTCGGCGTACTTCCAGCTGAACCATCGCGCGACGAACTGACCGAAATCAACTGTCTCTTCGTGCGTCCTCCTCTAGTGTCGTCGGTATTGATGTCAGCTAATGGTGCACCAAGGAAGTTCACCTTTGTGTGCTCTAAGACAAACGAACCGTTTTAAAGAGCCTTTCCCGACAGCCTACTTTGTGGCCCTCCATTGTCATGTGATGACGAGACGGAAATGAGCTGACGCCGTACTCGAAGGCTGAAAGCGTCGTATGAGCTGAATATGCCGTTGTCAACTAAACTAAACGGCTGTTTGCTTGGTGGCATTTTGTTCCGGGACTTACGTGCAGCGACATATCCGGCTACCAGTAAAGCTAGGAATAAGAGAGCCTAAAGAGCAACCTCTCGAACAAGTTTTTGCACGGCGATATCATCGCACTTACCCTGAGCATTGTTGTGGTCACGAAATCAAGCCACGCTGGATCAAGAAAACCTTATATACGCGAGCCAACAGAGGCTGGGTCTTTCTTGTTTTGTCTGGAGAAATTCAAGTTTCGATAACACACTTGCCTGGTTAGGTTCAACTTCATCAAGGAAACAAATATCCACTGGTGTTGTTTACTAATTCGACCAGACAGACTTGGTAACTTTCAAGGCGACTTCACCAAAACAACGTTTTCTCGGACAACTGTTTCCTTTAGACAAAAAAATTGGAAATCTACCGTCAACCTTTGAGCCAAACATACGTTGCAACGCGAACACCACCCTACTGGCCTAGCCAAAAAGGCAACAACAGTAATAGGTGCACAAGCTTTATTCTAATGGCGGTCAGTTGAACAGTTCCGATGACATATGGTTAAGAATCATTGAGAATTGCCGTGGTGACGTTGTCCGAGTGGTTCAGAGCGGTAGAAACCGTAGATGCTGCGCTTCCATCATTGGTGGACGTCGAGATTTCACTGCTGCTCGTGGATGCGCCGCTGCTGCTGGCAGCATGGTCACCAATGGCTGTTGACACCGCGCTGATGGCCGTCAGGACATCGGCTTCTCTGAGCAATGCTGTTGCTGCGTCGTAGGAAATGGCGGTGGCGACGGAGTAAGCGGAGGGCTGACTGACCGCCGAATTGTTGCTTGCGGTGGTCGTCACTTGTTCACTCGAAGATGTCGACGTGTCGGTGTTCTCCACTGAAGACGCCTCTCCGGTGGACGGTGTGCCGCGCGCGGTGGATGCGTCATTCGAGCTCGAGCTTTGGTCGCTGCCGCTTGAGTAGCCGGACGCAAAGCTGACGTTGCTAAGCTCGTTCGAGGTGGAAGCCGATGACGAGGTGCTACTTTCGTCCGTCGAGGTCGTCGTGCTCGTGTCGTCAGCGTTAGTCGAAACGGTGGTAGACACGTCGGTCTCCAAGTCCAGTGCGTGGGCCGACTTTGCTGTGCTTGCGTCCAGTAGAGTCACGGCAGTCTCGATAGCGAGATCCTGATCGATGTATTCCCAGTTCCTGTGCTAAAATAAATGCTCTCTAACATATCGGTGGAGAAAGGAAACGTACCTGGGCAGTAATCTGTTCGTTAGTAAGAGCCTGGCCACGGTTGTCCTGGACTGGGAAATACGGCGGCGACCAGAAGGCCTGAAGCGTGAACGCGCTGGACCCGTGCATCCAAGGCAGGCGCAGCTCGACGGAATGGCGAGGCAGGAAAACTATCTAAATGCAGGCTAAGATGCAACCAACAACCAGATGATGGGACGCGTTAGTCTTACGTTATAGGAAGCGTGATTGTCAGCCAGTTCCTTCGGCCAGTCGTGAGGGAATCGGTTCGTCCAGTCGCAGAGCCACAGTCGCTGCACGCATCGCGGCACCACTCGCTTCAGCACATGCTTCATCTGCGTCACGTCCGGCCAGCAGACGTACAGTGACAGCTCGTCGAGTGTCTTCATTTTCCGGAGCATCTCGATGTTCGAATGTAACGGCGCGATGTTAGAGACGGCGAAGATCGACGGTGGAATCCCGAGAACGCGAAGGGACTTGAAGTCGCCTACAAACACCGCTTGAGCTATACGACCAAGCTCGTTAGCGCATACAAATGGCCCGGATGTAGTCGTTCGCTCGCGGGCTGTGACAAACGACGCCGCCAATGCGAAGCTCGCGCATCGTGTTGGCATACTTCGCTGCGAGCAACTGCAGCGCCTTCGGTTCCATTGCGACGCCCTGCAGCTGCACCTCTCGCAAGGACTTAGTTCGCAGGGAGTAGAAGTGCGTCGTTGTGAATGCGTGGCTCCTGGCCGCGACGACGTCCCATCGTTGAATCACATGAAGGTCGCGCAGGTTGGGTGCCGAGAGAAGGTGAGTCAGTTGAGGCTTGACGTGACCGCTCCTTGATCTAAACAAGATCCTAGAGTCTAAATGTGAATCGGAAGAGTCCATGAACAACGCATTGATATCGCACATTTGGAAACAGTTGCTTGGTAGGACGAGTGTTTCAATCGATTCGAGGTGTTGAATGCTGTCGCCGAGCCGTGCTAGCAGGTGAGCGTCATCGATGATGACAACTTTGGCAGCGCTGCACTTCTTGACCAGTTTGTCCAACACGCTTGGCTAAAGCAACGG
>JNEY01000022.1:491527-506519 GCA_020875895.1 Aphelenchus avenae
TTCGTTGGTCGGCGCCTAGCGGCGGGCCATTTTATCTAGTGCTTAGCGTGACGTCAAGCCTTCCAAATTCCCCGTCTCGTCACGCATGGTCATACAGGTCTCAAACCCTCCCCCCCCCCGGCTCTCCGCTGACACCCAGGCTTTTTTGCTGGACGCTCCCGTAGCGAGCATGCCTGCGCAGAAACGTTCGCGAGGCGCTTGAACGACGTAAATATCCGTAGGGGAATATAGTTTGTCATGAACACTAAAACATACCCACGTGCGACCTTAAAGGAGGAATAATCGCCGAAAAACAACTTGCAGGTAATGGTAGTGGGTAATGGTCGTAATGGTAATGCTTCCAAAATGGGCTAGTGGGTAATGGTAATGGTTGGTATTGGTAATGCTTCCAAATTGAAGTAATGGTAATGGTAATGGTAATGGTCCGAAAAAGTGGTAATGGTCGGACACTGTACTCAACACTACTTTCTACCCATGTACCGTGCCAGCAATCTCAGAGCAAACTCAGCAAGATTTTATGCATCGATCATTACCCAGCGTAACAATACGGCATCGTGGGGCTTTCAGCTAAATGGTTACGGATTCGGACCGACGGCAGTGCCCTTCTTGCGGCGGCAAAAGCGACGATGCGTGGGCCAGTGAGCTTGCTGACACTCCACGCTGCAGTAGGACGTGTTCCAGCAGCAATGGTAGATCGCCTCCGACTCACACTGCCAGCACCACTGCTTCTTCTTCACCGTGGAGATTTCCTTCCGCTGACGCTCCGCCACCTTTGCCAGCTCCTCCCGCAGCGTATCGTTGTACTTTGCTTCGATTTCGTTGCTAAATGTGTTGGTTGAAGAAATGCAAATGGTTTTTGTTCCGTTCCGATGAGAGCGTCGCGTCTACGTACCGCATTTGGTCGAGCTCGTCCTTGAACTGTGTGAGCAAATCTGTGCGGATTTTCTGCTGATCCGCCAGGAATTCTTGATGGAGCTAAGTGTATGAGCATGAGAATCTGGGACAGCGACCTCAGCCACGCATACCTTTTCAGTGATTTCCACGAGCATTTTCTCGCGAGAAGCCTGGTAATCGTGCAGCCAATGGCGCTGAAGATCCATCAGCATCTTCTTCATTTTGCCGTCAATAACCTGAAACTTCCAGAGTAGTCAGGTAAAAAGCAGCAGAGCTCACCCACGGCTCACCATGGCTGCTTTGCGGTTGCAACGAGATGTGCGAAGCAGCTCCTTGGTCCACATCGTGTCCGTACGATTCCACCCGAGGGTCGGCGTCAAGAACATGGCCTGGGTCGCTTTCGTCCATCATGAGTTTGAGTTAAGGACCTGAAATGGATTTCGTCAGTAGAACTGGTAAGACTTTAGCTAGTGAACATGCACGATGCATAAAGCATTTCATGCAGCGTTGAAAAGCTTTATAAGCAGAACACAAGCGTGAGAAACTGCAAGAAGGAATTAGAGAGACAGGAGCTTTCAATGCTTCCAGCAGCAGCATTAATTGAACATCAACCAATAAACACTCGAAGCGAAGGCTTGGCGCTGTTGCGAAGAAACAGCAAACATGCGCATGAGCTAACTAGCCACGGGAGAAACGTTGCATGACCGGTATATGCTTAAATGGAAAAGCATCGGCGTAAACGCTTAAGAAATTATAGACTGCAAAGAAAATATACGACTAAGTGTAGACTAGAAGAGTAAACGATCTATTTTGCTTGTCTTACTTGATGAACTAGATTTCCTGTTACACGTATCGATATTATCGGTGGCGGAGCAGCTTGTGTCGACTACAGATGAACCAACTTCGTTAAATTTAGCCGCGGTATGCCGAGGGACATGGCCAGTTGGTTCAACGGCGACTACGAGCAGCGACAGGCGCCGGGCGCTGACCACCACAACCGACGGCATTCCTCCGCTGTTCACCCGCTTCGCAATGCACCTTACGCCCATCCGCTCAATCTGCCACCCGCACCGCTAGATGGCCGTCAGAGTTATCCGCCCTACCCGGCACCAGGGCCCGTTCACGGATTTCATGCCCCTGTATATCCAGGACTCCCGCCGGCTGGTCGTCCTCAGCTGCGTCCCATGATACCCATGGGCTACGGTGCGGCGCCGTTGCCGTATGCTCCAGCATTACCTCGTCACTACCCACCACGTCTACGTGGCCAACTCATACCGCCTCGTCCGCAGCGCTACCAGACCTCAGAGCAGCAGCGATTCGCACCGTCGCCACCACGGCACGAAGCGCCCTTCCCGCCCCGACATGGCTCGCCACCTCGACAGTTCTATCCGTCCACTGCATACGCTCAGGAGCCACAGCGCCCTCCACCACCACTAGTCCCAATTCCACCGCCTCCGCGCGAAGATCTGCAGTACGCAGCTGGATGTAAAGCCGATGAACAACATTTCCGAGGACCCAAACCGTCTTTAGGCAGCTCGTGGCGAGTTGAACAATTCGAGGAAGAAGTGCACATCGGCACTCCTTGCGCGGCTGGAGAGCTTCGAGCGGATCCGTCGAAACTCGCAAAGGCGACGGAGGAAGAGTTTGGCGAAGACTGGAAGCAGAGGCAGTACCTAGCGAACGAATTCCAAAAGATGGAGCTAAAGTTACGAGTGGAAACATCGGCTAAGATGAGCACGATCAAATGGTCTTTGCCTCCAGCGCTAGGTATGCGACCATCGACAATGCGATTGCTTGTATCACGGGTTTTCAGAAGCGATGCGAAGCCTGGTGTGCTTCCAGTTCTTCCGGCAAGAGATCGAGCTGTTTTACAAAAATTCGCACACGAAACAATGGGAGCTCGATAACGCGGTAAACATGGGCCAGGAGTCCGTCCAATACGAGTTCGAGAGCACGCCGGGCACGGAATACAAAGCGACGCTTAAAATAGCCGACATGAGCGGAAAGATGTTAGTGGAAATCGAGAAGGAATTCCGAGCAAGTAAGTAGCGACCTTAAGACACTCATCGTCTCTCTATGCTACCATAGTTTTGCTACCTAGTTTTCTCGACGGAAGAGCACGGGATTCTGTTCTACAAGGCCATCGCCTTTTCGAGCACGAACAGGCTGCAGCCGTTCACGCACCTGTATCGTTGCAAACCGGGCGATTACTGGACGGATATCTACAGGCGCACGGGTGGTTACATGGACCCGTACATGAAGGACGACAACGGCCAAGCTGCCTCGCCAATTAACGGACGTCTTTACGGTAGGCTGTTCGTTACCGCCAGCTCCGACTCTTTGCTTTAGGCTTGTTCTGGTCCGCACTTCGCAACAACGACGGCTCGATCCCGGATTCGCCATTCGGTGACACCTGCTACAAGATCTGGGCGGATGAATTGCTTCGGCCGGATAAAGTCAACTTCTACTTCGCGGACTTCTACTGCAACGAGCCCTCGGCGTCCGCGCGACGAGCCAACGGCAACCGTCCACAACAGCATTACGTGACCATCGTGATCTGCCAAAAGGGCTCCATTCCAGACAAGTAGGAGTGCGACTTCGTTATCAAATCCAACTGACTTCTTTAGGTACTGTTCTGTGAGGCTACGCAACTTGAACCCGGCAACCAACCACTTCCTTACCGTCGTGCCCTGCTTCACCGGTCCCCGCTTCTACGTCAACACGCGGGTCTGGGTGGAAGTGTACTTCACTGAGCGGGTCAATGTCCGATACTACGAGCTCATACCCATCGGGACCAAGGGCGCGGGAACCGCGAGAATTGGAGGTAGGTTCGGTTGTTATATTTGAGTTCCTTGCGATACTGACGTGCACTTGCTTAGGCATAAAACACAACAAGTTCTGCAAGGACTGCAATTTGTACCCGCTCGAACCGCCTGCAACGTCAACACCACCAAAACCTTTGGCTGCATCTTTCGAAGCCCGTCAAGACGCCGAGACGCCTCAGTCAAGTGAAGCTGGACACGGAGACTACTCCTCGCTTGACCTCGTCGATGAAACCTACGATTACGCTCACGAGAACGATACAACTTCTGGGGAGACCTCGGATGCGGACGATACGCTGGAGCTGCTGGACGAGTGCGTTGCGGGTCCAAGTGATTCGGCGACAGGCATCACGGAACAGCGTCACTACAGCGGCAGCTACAGGTTCGAGCTGTTTCTCGTTTTCGGACGTGGTCGACGCAGTCATGTACATGGTCAACGAGGTGGTCGCGGAGGAGGAGTTCTTCGAGGAGGAGGATGTATGGGTAAGTTCGAGACACGTTATGCCAGCGGTTGGCAAAGCCCTCGTCTGCAAACGATAAATTTCCCTTTAGGATCTGGACATGAGCGTCGTACAAGAACTGAAGGACGAGGAAATCGACGCGTTCTTTGACGACGCCGAAAATCACTTCAACCGCACTGGAGAGCGCCTTTCGGCAGCCCACGATCTTACCCTCAATGCAGACGACGAAATCGAAATTCTCGGGTTATGAAGCTCTTCCAAGTCCAAGCACGGTGCGAGCATTCCAGCGATGTTCATAGGGTTTCTTCAATGCAGTGTGTCTTAATGGTCTGTCACTTCTTCTCAATTTGTATGCGAATACTTAAACTGCCTTCCCCTCTCTATTTGTATTCATGCATCTCAGTAGTCTCTCATCGGGCCATGCCAGACCCCCTTGCATCGTATGTCAATGTCCAACGATTACTGTGCGGATTCCATACGAATACCTTCAGCAGATGTAACCACAAGCCACAAAATTATATGGTAGCATATTTAGTTTATTTATTGTTGCTTCCAAAGCTGTGTAAGTAAATCGTAAAGCTTTTTTCTCCGATATTTCATTGCTTAGTGAAGCTAAGACTAGAGTGAGGAACGATACACTGAGTGAGGGCGCACTTGAGTAAGTAACTGGTCGCGATCCTACGAAAACAAGACAACGCGTTTAGTCAAAGTAGTAACGCCATGGATTAAACACGCACGCGGCATTCCGTTCCAATTCCTGATTAGAGTAAGAGTAGCTGCTTCATGCGTCCTGTTTCCTTACCAGTGCACTTGAAATCGAAAATCTCGAGGGCACTAGAGAACGTAGAAGATCGGCCAACGTGTGCACTCTTCTGCGATTTTGCGGCAACTCGCAGTTCTTCCGGGACCCGCCGGAGCGTATCGTATTTCCCAACCACCTTTTACCACGTACTTCATTTCGAACAAGCAAATGTGAACATTCTTAAGCAATGCATAAATCAGCTATAGCTGACACAGTTTATCAGTGACAATATACAGACGCGTCAAATAGCTACACCGATAGGTCAGACGGACAAGAGGCGTGGGTCGTTATTAGAAAGCCAGAAGGCGTTAAGTCGTAGCGTTGGCCCAGTAAGTAAATTATGCTTAGCGGGAGCTAGACGAAGACTAGTTGAAAGATCAGCAGACGGTAAGCAGGAAACCAGTATTGAAGGCGCACATTTGGACCGCGTGAAGCGCTTTCTTCGCCTTGATATGCTATATCCTTCTTTCGCACTGGGCTTAGTAGGCCTTTTGCTGATGGGGGGTATTCCCTGTATATACAGAACAGACGCAGAGAATATCACAAACTGAGGGTAGCAGTTTCGATGATTGCATGCGTAGCCGCATAAGTTAAGAGCAATGGTTGGCACCGACGAGGGCAGTCGACAATCCTGCGCGTCCCTGCGTTCATTTCGCTCCGGCCTTCTTCGCTTCGAGCCGCTTGAGCCGAACTGAAAACGGGACGTTAGGCACGTAACCCCCTGTACCAAGGAAGGTCCTTCTTCTGTTGTTATTCCGGCAAAACACCTAATCGACGTCAGGTTTTTTATACACGTGCCCTGCCCTGCCTGCGGTAGGTCGTGCCCACCGGCTCATCAATAAAACGTAAAAACCTTGGTGGACCTCGGTCTGTGGGGTCGAAGGAAAGAACAGCTGACGACCCAGGTGTTAAGTGGCTGGTAGTGGAAGCCTGGCCTGAAGAGTTTGGAAGTGTAGCGACCCGATCAGTGAGTTTAAGAATAATCTTGACACGTGATAGGTAGCTGCACCAAAGAACGATAATACCTCTACTTAGGGCCAACCTAAGCAACGAGCAGTGGGCACTTACGCCTTTCGTAGTTCCGCTCGAGCGCTTCGGACACGCGGTGTCTCGCCTCCATGGACTGCAGCGATACGCCTACCCTCAAGAGGGTCTCGTTTTGCTCCACCGTTTGCATTATGTCCATCTCTATGGGGTTGCCAAGGACGGAAGCTCGCTAAGCAAAGGTATCATGGCCTGACGCCGGTAGGGCAAATCTTACCTGGTTCTCGGCGTGGAATTCGACAAGAATTTGGTGCTTGAGGGTTGCCCTGAGTAGCTTCGCAATGAGGTCAGGAGAAACGTAGTTGGACTCGATGTTGAGTACCTTCAACGACGGGCTGCTCTCCAGCAGTTCCACCAGTGGCTAAAGTGAAGAAAGTGTTATCGAGTTCGGAAGTAGCGCAAATACGCCTTGGAAATTTCTACGCGGTAATCAGTGGCTAAAGAATGTCCGATCACCCACTCTCTACGATGGCTTTTCCTCAAAAATATGAGGATTTTGGATGATTCATGTCGCAAAGATGCGCGAGGAAATTCGATACCGCATGCTCGTGTTTGCATAAGCCGAAAACGGGACAATTCACGGAGTTCCCGGGAGAGAAAGAAACGGTCCCGGGAAAGAAATAGACACGCTTTGATCGATGGACGGATCACGTAAGTGGCCTGTGCGCTAGCCTACCCTGGCTTCGGAGTCGCCGATGGCCGTGTTGGACAAGCAGAGCTTCTGGATGTGCTTGGAGTTGTGGGCAGCTTGGATAACCGAGCGAATGCGCTCTTTGGAGACCCGTTTCATATTGTTGAGGTTGACCTCCTCCAGCGAACCGTCGTCGCTTTCTAACCGTCTAAAGCGATTTGTGAAAAGCTCGACGACTGAAAAGCGCATTCACGTACTTTATACATTGCTCGACGTCGGTTTGGTTTTCCGGTTCATCCGGAACTATCCGCGGCATGTAAGCCTTGATGACGCCATTGAAGGACGTTCCCGTATCGTCGTCCTGCGTCCTGCCCTTCAGAGCGTTGTAGTATTGTGGCTGGTTGAGCACGTTGTGCATGCCTAAATGGAACTTTCAGTTGGCAATTAATGAGCACAGTCACGGATGCTTACCGAGAATGCCGGCAAGATCTACGAGGTCTCTTTCGGGTGCGCTATCGATTGCCCGGTCAATATCGTCGTCGTCGTCCGTGTCGAGATCGAGCTCGATCGGCATTTGCATTCCCTCTTGGTGCCATTCAGCCCGGCGGCGGTCAAGGTCCTCACCTCGCCATCGTCGTCCTTTGGCTCGAAGACCTTGCCTAAACCATGCCTTTGTGACAAAGGGAAATGAACCCTAGAAGTTTTTACTAGAAAAAAGGCACACATCAAGACGCTTGTTTGTTTCTTTTGCGAAAACGTCATGCGTACCTCTCTTAAAGCCGGGGCTGTACGGAACGGACTCGTCCCAGTCTTTTTCGCTCTTCGCCGACTCCTCCAGGTGCTTGAGCAGCTTTTCGCGCTGGTAGGGTCCCGTCGGCTCTTTGTCGGTCTGGTCTCGACAGCGCTGCGAAGGTGGCAGGAGGGAGTTCTGAACAGCGGTAATAAAGCTGAGGGTTAATGTCTCCAGCGAACACATATTTTTATCTAAAGTTAAGCCGAACAAACGTACGTCAGGGTCGAAGTCATTGTTGAGGTCTTCCAGCTCATCGGTACTAAGCTTCGCGAGCAAATTCTCGATATCCTTATCGTCAAACTCGCGCAGATCACGTCCGTAGAGCTTTGCGCCCGCACCTCCGCTGGGGTTCTTCGCCGTCGGAGCAGCGATGGTGGTCTCCTCGGAGTAGTAGCTGAAAGCACTCCCGACTGCACTCATTCGCGAATCCATGGTGCTGTAGCTCATTAGCAGAAAAATTAGTGGCTCTGCGGCTATCGTGTTTGGTTCAAGTACGAGGCATTTAGTGGTGCAGGCGGCCTACGAAGCCCAGTCGAACAGAAGAGGTGCAACAATACGCAGAAGAAGACGCAGACCACCAACCGCGGGTTATTGTGTATCAGTTCAGGCGCATTAGTGGCGGCAGAAGAAGGTGGCCGGTGGTCGCTAATCCCCCGAAATGTAGCGAATTTCAAAGCGCAAACTCGATGCGGCGGTGGTGGGGAGCGCAAGGAGAAGCCCCGAAATCGAGCCAAAAGGTACACGAACCGAGCGCGGAGAGAACGTGTAACTCGCTCACGTTCCGACCCGCTGCGCGCTCTCGAACAACCCCATCGGCTTTTGTGCGGGTGCGCAAAGATAAACAAAAGCTTTTCGCGAACGGTTGTGCGCAGGCCTATGGCGCCGGCCTCTAAGGAGTGCCCCTCTGCCGCGCCTGCACAACCCCGCACACCCTGCCGCGCAACCACAAGCACCGCCGACTCTGCGCGCTTGTTTTGCACGAGTCAGCACCTACCCGGACATGTGGAGACTGAGAGGAGGTTCGCCTGGATGTGCTCAATGCCTCAAAGCTTACAGTTTGTGTGTGTTCGTCTGCACACGCGTTAAGCGGTGTGGCCTAGTCTCACTACTACGCATCATGTGACGTTTTGCGGTCGCTACTTACTCGGTCTTGCCAAATGTCGCCATCGTGACGAGCGGTGGAGGTTCGGCGGGCTAGTAGCGTCACGCCCGAGACGTTCGTACAGTCACACCACGGGGGTCAACGCAGGTCTGCGACCGAGGTTGAGTGCGTTCCAGCTGGCGGGGCGGCAAGTGATAATCGCCTTTATGAGTCGCAATGGTCTCCCGCTCCGATCGGACACCTAATGGCAAGTTGCAATCCGAAAACGGATCCAGTGGCGGCAGCGAAGGCAGTCTCCTGAAAACGATCGATTTAGGGCCCCCAAACAAGCGGCACTACCGGAGTTAACTCCGGGGCGCCCCCTTTGCGGCGGCGCCCGCGGTTGTGACGGATCACGACGCGGAATCACACACGGCCCGACGGGCAAGTGGCACTTTTTGGCCCACGGCTGACGCCGCAGATCGGACAGCCGGCGGGCGAGAGTCGGTTGCCAGAGGGCAAGAGGCTCTAACCCTCGACCCGAGAGAGGGGCAACCTGGCCGGAATGCTTCCGGAAAGAAATGAAAAAGAAATGGAAGTCGAAGGAGCTGTTTTCCCGACGAAACAACAGCAGTTATGACGAGCTGCAGGGCGAGGAAAGCGGATACACAAATGAAATAGTAACGGATCCTTGAAACCGAAAAGGCATTAATAAAATGGGGTGGACACTGAATGTGACGCTGCATGATAGCGTCATTAGAACTTATGATTAGCATGATGCATCACGTATCAGCCTTTTTCGAGAAACTGGGCAACAGAACGCCACAGTGCGTGCCAGAAAAGGATTACTGGCAGCAGTTCCACATGAAGGTTCTTTACTATCAGACGTAAAATGAGCACTCCTATTAGGAGATCGGCTTAAAGCCGATTACACTAATACAAGCAGTTTCAAAACAACGAGTACCCTAAACCTACAAGCCAGTATAGGGCGGCGGCACTGCATTTATACGCTTCAAAGTGAAAAGCGACAAAAGTATTAGATAGCTCGCTTAGCATTACAGTGTTTGGCAAAACTTCTAAGCGACTACATCAGAACTTCAGCCTCGAGGTTCGGTATATTCCCGGTAGAATAAACTGAGAGATACTTCCTTTAGACTCGAAAAACTCACTGTCCATATAATCAAGTTAAAAACACGTACCTACGCTGATGTGCACATACCTATGTTGCGCATACCAGGGGCGCATCAAACGGGCTTGGGCACTATCTTGCTCCTAACGATACCGGCCTACAAATACACTCCAAAACCTGACATCAAGCAAGCGCTGAGCACAGCGCAAGACTGGAACGGAGGCGTTAGCTAGCGATAGGACTAGCACCAACAACAGTGACTAACAACGCTGACAGTTCACTCGCAATAACATGCACGCCGCGAGAACACTGAGGTTCATAGAGACTTCATTGAACTACTACAAAGCTCTGTGAACATGTACCTTCCGAAAAACCAGTGACGTAAATGCTAGTGCATGCACGGAAGGTGGCGAAAAGAAGTGTGCGGTCAACCACCAACAAGGAAACCGCATAAGACAATCCAGTGGAGCACGATTAGCTTTTTTTTGCCAAGTGATAAGCCTTTAACATCTAGCGGTGGAGTTAGTGTTGATGACTCTTCTTCTTCCTACACTTCTTCATCTCCGCTTCCTCTTCGGACGAAGAAGAAGATGATTAAAAAGAGATTTTGGAGGAACGAAGAAGGACGAAGAGGAAGAAGAAGACGCGAGCGAGAAAGATGAAGAACAGACTTTGACAGGATGAAAAGGAAGAAGACGACGATCAAGATTTTCCCGCAGTACTGGGTTGAATACGTTTTCAAAATGGGCACGCATGCGGGATGCCATCAAAGTGTGTAACGAAGCACAACTCCGCAAGAATCGATCTTCACAAAGAATTTAAAAAGGACGGAGATAATCTGGATTTAATTAGATTAGGTGGTTGGATCGACTCCGAACGCTTGGAAAAACATCCGGGGAAGAATTGAGAGAAGCCGGGTGTCCCACTCCGAGCGAGCCCTGATCCCTCTTCACTCACGCGGAAAATACCACACGTCGGAACAAGTGATTTTACACCCGCCGCCGCAACGTCGGCCGCTTCATCGCAGCACAACACGCCCTATAGACGTCTCTGCCCGTCATTTCCCCTCTTATTTTCACTCCTCCATGACTCGCCGATCGCAGCCCCTCAGAAATGACGACGGTGTCCTTGGCCATCGACACTGAGCGGCGATGGCGCTGAGGCAAAAGCGAGAACGCACTGGATCGCGGCCAAATATGAGCACCCACGGCGCACCCTCCAATGGCACCGATACGCTTTGGGAATCGAGTGTTGATTTACAGACAAACAACACCTTTGTTTGGGTTTTAGACTGACAAAGTTGACTTTATCCGGAGACCCTACGACAGCTGGTGTTTTGGAGGGAACGCCCGGCTGGTAGCAATTGCTGACTTGGTCGACCGACTTTTTTGGTCGCGGATCAGCAGATTAGCGGCTGGTGTCAGCGACACAAATCCCCGTCAGGGAATAATTCGACCGGAACCCCTCTTTGTTGCGCTTGCGGTGACCGACTTTTTATGCAGGTGTGATGTACAAAAGAAACAATGTGTGCTGAATGAAGTGTACAATGTGGACCGTACCACAAAAGTAGTATCTTAAAACATGTGGGTCCACTTGGGATTGTTTCGCTGCATGCCTTTGGCAAGTGAGCGGCTTATGATGGTATTTGAAGTTCTAGGCCATAGTTCCTGCGTCCATCTCTTCCCATATCACCCTCGAGAAGGAAATGCGACTGGCCGCAAAAATCGAAGAAACCGGTGCTGCGACATAGTTTCACACTACGAAAATGGCTTAGTGATGTTATTCTCGAGTCCAGTTTCACTACGTCGAATTTGCGCCCGCGTGTCAATTGGTCATTCGGGCCGCGTTCGGGAGAAGACTTCGGAGTGTAGTCATGGAAACACAATGGCTGGCACCTCGGCAGACGTGTTTCCGGATTCCGCAGAGTGGACCACCGGCTGGCCAGTAGTGCCACGCGGAAGGTGGCATCATAAGTGGCGACTCTTCTCGCTCGGTCGGCGCTGCAAAGTGATTCACGTGCGAGAGGAGCGCAGCACGAGCGGCTACAGCTGACAAATGACCTGTACGGATTGCCCACCGGGCGCTTCTGGCTTTTTTTGCGCCCTCCCGCATGGAGAAATCTATGTCAGCCGCGAGCCACCGGATGTTTACGGATTTCGCAAAGAGGAGGCGCGCGCTGGCCGGCGAAGGTAAAACGGCGAAAGCCACAGGTTGCAGCGCGCTAAATACGGCTGCGACGGGGATGGATGGGTGGACAATGGGCGGTTGGACGTGCGTCATGCGAGGCATCAGAGAGCCGTGCGATGCTCGAGAGGGTCAGACGCCGTCCGGTGGTGTGCGATGCGGGAAAGCCTGGAGCAAGGCGGGAGGAGGGGGAGGTGGATAGCCAGCAGCGGTGACTCGCTTCGACCGGCTGGACACAAGCCCAAAAGTGGACCTGAGCGAATGCTGCCTGGCCACTTTGCTCTTCTAGTGGACACCTTCATTCGTCGTTCTCGACTTCACGACTTCAGTCGCTGCTATGGGTGGTGACGCGCTTCTGGACACCACCCGTCCACGCAGGAATTCCTCCGTCGCAGCTGTGGGGCGACGCTCAAGCGTCCACTACCGAGGTAACCGAATTAGCATTACACGTCGCGCGCGACAATGCTCTACGTGTCGCGGGCAGTGCGATAATTCATTAGTCACGTCTTAATTTGAGCGTTACGCATGATCGTAGCGGACCAGTTTGTGCTGGCGTATGCGTCCGAACAGAATACAGTAGGGTCTCGAATCCTTAGTACCCTAATTGCAAAATGTGTGCTAAAGGATCGTCCGTAACGTTGGTATCGATACCAAAAGGCGGGTTTTTGCGGTTTCCATTAAACACAGCAAGTGTGAAAGGAACGTACTTGCTTCATACTGCGAGACCATGTGTTAACTTGCTTTGTTAACCAAATCCACACCTTGCACTTGCAGAGGGTTGTTCCCTGGACCGAAACAATAATACTGCGCATGCGACTACCACCCGAGAATCAAAAATCCTTTCTGCGAAGGAAAACGTAGAGCACGAGGAGACCGTCGTTGCGGTAAGCATTTCGTAACCCTGATGTTTTTACCAGTAGCGTGTAGCATTGTGACGCACTACGTCAACTCCGCAACAGAGCCGCATTTCATAAGCACTACGAGATAGGTGGACTCATCGGCCAGGGGAACTTCTCTGACGTGTTCGTGGTCTACAGCCAGGATGACAGCGGGAAGTACGCGGCGAAGGTCAGTGAATTTAGACGAGCCGTACGATGTGGCAGCGATGAATGTATCTAGGAAATCGATAAGATGCGTATGGCCGGCAAGCTCTACTTTATCGAGAACGAGGTATCCCTACTACGAGGCTGTGATCACCCAAATATCTGCAAACTCGTTGACGCATTCGAGTGCACCACCTCGTATTTCTTGGTCTTCGAGTATGCGCCGGTACGTGCTATATGAAGCATCGTCTAGCGAATAATTACGTCCTTTGCAGAAGGGAGACCTCTTCGAACTAATTAAGCGCATGAGGAAATTGTCCGAGCAGTCATCGGCTCGCGTCACGTACCAAGTACGGCAAGTTTGGATCCCGAATTAAATGGCTTTAAGCATCACGGAGAACGCCTTTCTAGCAAAAAGTTCATGCTTTCGTCTTACGCCAAAGTAAAGGCTTTTCTTTAGATCGCATCGGCGCTGCAGTACCTCCACGTGCGCAAAATATGCCATCGTGACGTTAAGCCGGAGAACGTTCTGATCGGCAACGACTTCACCGTGAAACTGGCAGACTTCGGGCTAGCAACGATCGTGAGTAGGCCACTGTATCGCCTCTGTGGTACACCAACCTACGTAGCGCCGGAAGTGCTGACTCAGGAAGGTAGGCCTACAGCAGCCTTAGAATGTGCATCCATCTGAAGTTAAATTGTCGACTAGTGTCTAACTCAGCTTCTGTTCAGGCTACGGCGTGGAGGTAGACATTTGGTCTTTGGGTATCCTTCTTCACATCATGCTCATCGGCTTCGCCCCCTTTCGCTGCCAGGACCGCTCGCGGTTGTTCCGTTTGATCATGCGAGCCAGCCTTCCGTCCGACATGCCGTACTGGTCGCGGATATCGCCAAGTAGGATTCTTAAGTCATCGGCCATTGGGTTTCCAAAGCGAACTTTTATCTCCGATTTAGAATCAAAGGAACTTATACTGAAGATGCTTACTCGAGATGTGGGCCGTCGAGTCCGCGCCACTGAAATCATGAACAACTCCTGGGTCCAAAACCACCTGTAAACGACGCCTGCGACATGTTGTTTTGTATTTGTTGTACAGATGAGCTTTATAAATACCTAGCGTATCAATCGTTTACGGTCGGTAGGGGAGCGTGTAGAAACTGCGTGAGGTTCACACGCGCTTTGAGACCAGTCCATACCCATGGTGAACAGTTGCGATCATCTCCGTGGACACCTTACATCAATTGTGAGGTCATAACGGTTCTTACACAAAAGAATCTTGGCGAACTTGAGTCCCTTCCTTCCAGTACAATTCTGACTTGGTGAAACTCGATTAAGAGCCATACTAAGCGGGTATTGCGATATGGAATGCAAACTCCTAAACGGGTGTACATTTTCGGTCGAGAGTGGGATTGAACATGAAAAAGTGAAACATGGACTGCACGTAAACCCATCAACTTTCCCTTCTCGGCAGCCGTCTCTGGACGCTTTCTAGGATACGAACACTGGTCCAGGGAGGAATGCTCAAGTACAGGCACATAATGGCACTCCGTGCTTACCTATGTGCTCTTCAATCCAAGCCGAGTTCAGACACGCAAGTAGTTGTACTGGTCCAAAGTCGACAACGCGTGCGGTCGTGGGCGACCCAACGCGCGCGCGCGCAGCCAATCAGCGACGTCCTAAAGGACGCGCGCAGCCAATCAGCCGCACGCGTGCGTGCGTAGGCTCCGCCCACTTTCAGGTTTTCGTGTCAGGACCCACGCCACAAACTTTCGCGTCAGGACCATTCGTGTCAGGAACCCCTCAGGGTATTGGCGCGAATTCAAATCCTTGGAGTTGTGTCACACATTCGTGGCGGGACCCTTTCGCTGTGGGAACCCTTCAGGCTAATGGCGCTATTTCAAGTCCATGAAATGCCTTTCCGGCGGTATACATTAAGGGAAATTTAATCCTCAAGTCTTGCTAGTGCCAGCCGGCTGTCACTAAACCTTTAGGAAACCTCCAAAGCCTTGGGAGCCCTCCAGAGCCTTTCTGGCGCTTGGCATTCTGCCACAAGTCGTGTCGGGACCTTTCGCGTCGGGACTCAATCAGGAATTGGCGCGAATTTAAATCA
>JNEY01000022.1:515176-564773 GCA_020875895.1 Aphelenchus avenae
TTCCTGGTGTGGGTGAACGAGGAAGACCACCTCCGCATCATCTCCATGCAGAACGGCGGCAACGTGGGCGCCGTGCTCGAGCGTCTCATCAAGGGCCTGAAGCTCATCGCGGAGAAGACGCCGTTCGCCCGCGACAAGCGCCTCGGCTGGCTCACCTTCTGCCCCACCAATCTCGGCACCACCGTGCGCGCCTCGGTTCACATCAAGCTGCCGAAGATCAGCGCCAACAAGGACGAGTTCAAGAAGATCTGCACCGAGCTCAAGCTACAGGTAACCTGTCACAATCCTGTCGAGTGAAAGTCTATCCGTTGACCCGTTTAGATCCGCGGCATCCACGGTGAGCACTCGGAGAGCAAGGAGGGCACCTACGACATCTCCAACAAGCAGCGCCTGGGCCTCACCGAGTACGAAGCCGTCCGCCAGATGTACGATGGCGTCAAGAAGCTGATCGAGCTGGAGAAGGCCGCTGCCTGAACGCCTGCTAGCATACCTATTCATCCCCGCACGCTTATGCGAACCATGTCCTCCCTTTCGTAAATAAAATACCTTCTGAACGTTTCTTGGCCTTACTGCGCTTAGTCACAACTAGGCCTAACGAACTAACTAGGGCTATGAATTAGCTTTGTTTGAATAACAGACACTGTGCGCTTTAGTAGCAAAGACACTTGTACCAAACGTTTCGAACCCGACGTCAGCACCTACAGTACGACTCCAACCGGCACGGTGCCGGAATCCGACGCAACGACTCAGTGGCACAAGGACCGAGGGCCAGCACCCAAGATAGAGAAGCATGCATTATGTTCGATTCGTTTGACCCACATCGATATGGTGTTCACGAATTGAGGTACGAGCTCGCACATTTGTTGCTTTACCACTGCCGGGAGGCATTTGTATGCGCATCTGTGCGTACGATATGCTGCACCAATGCGTAGCCTCATTGTGGGAGCAGGCTTCTCGGACTCCGTGTAAGCTGGAAGCGCTGGTGTAATATGCCAAAAGTTTCGTTTCCCTGAATGTTGTAGCAGTGTTGGCAAATGACAGAAGTTCCGTAAAACTTATCGACCGCTACCAAAGTGCAGCTTTTTTTAAAATGAAAGCCCAAGCAGCATTTGTGCATTGGTGCATGCTATGATGTGGGAATATGCTGCTTACGTGCATACCAAGCGGTACCGCATGCAGAAGCGCAGTGCATGCATACAGTATAACAGGCTGGCGTTTTGGCACCTGCGCATGCTACAACCAGGCTTTAGAGCAGCGAATCTAGCCCAGCCAGGCAAGCCAAGCCATCCAGGCTTTAGGCAAGGATAGACAGATGGCTACTAGTGTAAAGATTTTTTTTGTGAATCTCACTTAGTACGCGTTGTAAATTCCGCGTGCGTTTTGCGCGAACAAATTTGTTATTTTAACGCTTGTTATTTTCCGTCTGGGTCAACTCAGGTAAACCGTGAAACACATTCGGGGATTGTCCCCGTCCACAACTAACTAGGCCATAACTAAGCTTGACGTAACGAAGCACCTTGGCGTCAGCGGGTCATTAAACAAAAGTGAGGTTACATCCTTGTTGGTAGTTAGCGAAGCGTCCGGTCGATCCTTGATTTTAGTTATTGCCAGTTTTCGCACTTGTGCTAGTTGCCGCATTTAGCCGGCGGGTCGACTGGCCAACGGCCAAATCTCCTTCAGGACATTGGGTGGACGCGCATAACCGATCGATGCCTTTCCTCCGGTCGGCCGCTGGGAACGCGGCCCTCTAAGGGGCTGTCGTTTGTTGTGCCCGCAGAGACCACTGGCAAGGGACGCACTGCGGGTGCTGGCCATGGAGAAAGTGCCATTGTCCATCGCGCCTGCTACCCATGTCCGACCGCGGGTGCGCAAGAGACGCGGGCTGCCCGCCCGTACGCATCACTGTTTTCACGCTGCTTTCATGCAATTTAGAACGTTCCTCGCACTAATTAATTTGATTTTTCAATCGTGTTAAGCATCGATATGATGAGTTCTTGTAAATATGTTTAGGCGTTTTTATTACCGAAATCATAGTGGTTATGCTATTAGCGCCGTATCTGACGTTCTAAATGGATCCAGCCGTCTCAACCCGTCTTACATGCTTACATGCGCGTTTCCTTTTGCGCACTCGGTTAGGACTAGGAAGTGGACGTGGTCGTTATGCACAACTCAATTAGCCCGTCTGGCTTATATCCAGATCTGCTGCAGCACTCATCCGCCCCACCAGTTGCCTCATTTGACGGTTGTTGACGAGTAAGCGAGCCTGGTCGTCGAGTAAATTATTTCTTTTCACCCGCGGTGACGAGCGGTCGCCTGCTTCCGCTGGGATTTGGCGTCAATTTGAGCTGGCAATCAAAAATTCTGCAAGTGCAAGTAGAATGTGCAGTTCTGAACGTCCTAGAGAGTGCACTGACCGAGTCCTCAGTCTCGCCAAATGAGCAGATGCGTAATGAGCCTTTTATCGAACTGTTTGTTCCTAACTGTCTTCCTGACGCCTACATCCGCCTGCTCTTCGTGAACTTCGCCGTCCCATCATCGAGTTGAATAATTCAAAGTGCAGGCGTCGTCGACGCAAGTGCCGAATGTTGTGGCTGCAAACATTCCGTCATTCAACGGCTTCGGCCACCGAAATTGCCTCATTCGACGCCATCAAAAGTGTTTTTGTTGCGTCCGCCCGGCTGGACATCGGTGGCCTTTCGGGGCAGCACGAGGAATTCATAATTGATTAGACCTTGTCCGATGGGGCCGTACACGCAGCCGAGCCTCCCGAAGTGGATTGTTTTTAGCGTTGTCAAGATGTACAAAGTGTTTCTATTTGTCACAAAGGGCAAAAGCAGAATATTGCCATCTGATTAGCAGCAAATGATCCGCTAGGCTCTAGTGACCAGCTAACGTGGACTACTGTTTTTACACTAAGGTTCTCACCTTGACGTATGCCAGTACGTTTTCATTTATTTTAAAGAGCTAAGCTAGTAGCAGAGGATCATTTTCCGTGTTTCCAACCACACCTTCACCTTTCGCTTCTTTTCTATGCCATTTGCGAACGTGGAAACCAAGCAACCGCGTGCGGCATCACAATAAAACGACGGCTTTGCATCAGAAATTCCACTAACCGTCTCATCGAACATCGTTTCAAGGCGCCAGTAGCGGTTGCGAAGGTCTTCATAAGGTAGAATATTAATGAAGTGATTCTCACAATTTACTACATTCACTATATTCTCACATGGAGTGTTCGCATTTCTGCTGACGTTCCGCAACATGATCGCTCAACTGTCCTCAGCTGAAGTGTCAGTCTTTGCTTGTCGATCGCCCATCGCGGGATGCCTTAATCCGACCAAGGGTGCTTAATCAACAGGATGGCGGCACTTTCCAACCGATTAAGATCCGACGGCCTCCGCCTCGGCCAAGGGTGGTGAGCGAGATCCGGTCCGTACGCAACTGACAATGAATTATGGCCCTGAACCTGGCTGGTCACTGCGCCGCTTCCGCCGAGCGATAAGCTTCAATTTGCCGGTGCAAAGCTTGTTAGGCCGAGCCCAAGCTTTATGTGGTCCCCAGTACCGACATTTTTTGCGTGTCCCTGTCAACAGCTTTCAGCGGGCCGCCCATTACGCACTTTTTTCAGTTTTTCAATGCATTTTATGGATGTTTCGGCGAGCAGTGGAGACATATGGTCACTTGAGCGGTCACTTCCGTTGCGTAGTGCGTTCCCTAGCCCCTTTGATCGTGTACTAGGGGGATCGGCGGCCGAGCCATTTCTGCGTACGTTTAGCGTAGAACACTATTTAGTGAATTTCCGAAATTTGTTTGTCACCATTTGCCGTAGAGGTGACTCCCGCAACTTTGTGACACGCCATCCGTCACATATTTCTTGCTAAGGATTTGCGGTAAACCCAAATAAACTTACTCTCGTGTCCCTGTCCGTCCTGTTTTCGGGACGACATTGCTATTAATCACTAGCGGCCTTAGTGCCGGCGTCGCTGTGTACTTAAGGTTCGCACTCGACACGGCACGCGTGTCTGCAAAACCTTCGTAGAGACCTCAGACCGACGGGTCAGATGGAGGAGCCGTACCGCCGCCGCAGCTAACTTCCCTCCTCATCAGCGGGTCCATATGGCCCTTCTTAAGGAGCATGCAAGCCGCTGCTTAAACATGTGTTTCCGTTTAGCACCGGCACACGGTCCAAGTCCATCTGTCCATGCGGCTCCTAGTTGCAATACCGTGAGAATTGTTTTTCCTCACGCCGTTTGCATTTGGTTCTCGGCAGTGCTCGCATTGCAGACGGCATTACCCGTGCAGGTGCACCTTGCGCGCGTGAAATTTCACCTTCCGCTGTTTGAAACGGCCGGCGAGGCGGTCTTCTAACCTTCATCGGGCATCGTACTAGCGCATTGAATAGCCATGCGCACGCGCACGCGCCGCTACCGGCGGTGGCCCTAAATCATCACCCGAGCGCGCCCGAATATGTTCGCTTTGTGTTTGCCAAGTGCCGATAAATTGCGGGATAAGAACGCTTCCGAGGGGTATTAAGCGTTCGCAGTGGACAATTTCGAGCCATGCACATGCCATCCACCGTTGTTATGTGTCCTCGAGTGCGTGCGAGCACTTAGCTACCAGGAGACGCGTGTGCGCATGCTGTTACGTACGGCGTCCACCGAACAAGTACCGTTTTGCAGCCTAAACAGTGCTTCCCCTTACCGATGCACGTACGAACGCATTCTGTTTAGCACTTCTGAGCGTACAAAGTGAAGCTAACACTTGTGTCTTTGCGCACAAATTGCGCGTGAAGTGCTCATCGAACACTTCCTATGTGTAATTATCCGTGATCTTATGTGGCCCACTGACTTAGTTCTTACCTTCGTCACCTTCGTTACCCCAGTTCTTCATTGAACGCGACAAGGTAAACAGGTTTACTTTGAACATCGAACTTACTTTCCAAATGATCTTGTGAAGTGACGTTGATCCAAAGATACGCACCACACAAACCCTAGGCAGACCACTCGCAACCAGGAAACGGGGTTTTTTTAGCGGAAACCCTAATCAAGCGGTCTTGATAATTCGTGTAAGCTCAAGCGTAGGTTATGGCATGCGGTTTTCCGCCGCATATGAGCTGTCATACTTTCATAAAGCTAGCGCGAAACTCAAAGTCGAAACCGGCTGAAACCCTTCTTCATCCATCCGGAGCAGTTGGACCGACCCGATACCTGCGGGCGCGAGATCCCACAAATTCTTCCGTTCCAATTATTGCGAGGCGCGAAATTAGGCCACGGACCCCCTGAAGACATGACGCCGCCAGCGCCCCGCTGGACAGTGGTCAGCGGATTCCGCGAGAACGGTCACTTCACGCGACTTGTTTATTCCCGCGAGAAGATCTCATTGTGGTGCGTCCTGCGGATACCGTCCACTCCTGCATGCCCGCGAGGTCGGCGCGATTGCGGTATACATTGCCGAACGGTACCGTCCGTCTTAAATCATCTTCTCATTTGTACGCCGAACCCGAAGATTACATTGCGCGAGGCGATATCTTCTAACTAACATAGTAACATTTCGATGCCGGCCTTGCGGAGAACGTACCACTGGCGTGCTCGAGGCTAATGACCCGGGCAAGTTGCGGCAGGAAAGTAGCCTCTTTAGTCGCTGCAATTTGCTCCCAGCTTGCGTCCGACGGGGCAAGTCGGATTCCGGTTCGATTCTTTCAGGTTCGGTCATCCGCAAAAGGCAGAAGAATAGCTGCGAACAAAGGCAATTTTTGGCTTCAGCTAACTCAGCGTGCTTCTAGAGCCTTATTGCGAGTGACTTTTGCTGCGCTTTTCGGTAGCATACCTTTGCCTATTGCCGTGTTTACTGTGCAAGCGTCGTTGGCTATTCTCTTAGCGTGTTCCACTGTCCTAGAACAACCTTAGCTATCCGACTGAATTCGCCTTGCTTCCGAGAGGTTTGCAATATTGGTAGGCGCAAACAACATTATCCCTGTAGTGTCTTTTTGGGATACAACGACGCTTGCTCGCGTTTTGACGTTTGCTAAGTGGAGACGTTTGTTCTTCGGAACAGTCACTTCGCTGTCGTGCTCAACGCTCCGATCCGATTGGAGGACGGAGTCAAATCAGTCCGCTTTCGCCTCCATCTGTCCACCCCTGAAATGGATTGAAGAGAGCGAAGAATAAACGAAAGCGTTCGTTTCTTTATTAGTCATTCCCTCATTTCGACGACCTCTTTTCGCGGGAGACCACCGTCAAATGCATTAGCATTCAGCGCGTAGTGGACCTTTCGCGCTTTATGAAGGACGACATCGCGTGTGAAGTCTCTGCGTCCCGCAATCTGTCTATTTGTGACCTGCGCTGTCGAGACGGCGTAGTTCATGCTTGCGCCACCTGCTTGGATCATTTTAGAAAGTTTGTCTTTGTTGTTCGCTTTGTACCAAGTTTTGGGGTTCCCTTTAGTCTATTACAGCTTTGGTACTACTTGAGTTTGAGTGTCTCCTCAGTATAGGGGAGGATCAAAATTATGGTGGAGGGGGGTCATATCAATTTGAGCATGGGGAGAGCTGCTACTAAATATCGTACAGAAAGCCTAAAACACTTAAGAAACTTTATTTACTAACCTCGTTATGGGGGGACAGGGCAAACCCCTTTCATAATGAGGTTAGTCTAGCAGTCCAGAATCCCCTCCCCCCATAATCGGGTGACCCCCATGTTTAAGAAGTATCCAGCTGAAAAGTCCAGGATGCGATTTGTTTTTTGTGTTACTTTCTTTTGTTGCTGTGCGGATGGACTATACCTCCCGGGAATTGCCTTTTCTCTCATTTGGTTGCTTTACCATTTTACGCCGCGTTCGTCCGCCACTGGCCACCAGCGCCACCACTGCTAAACGGCCCACGGCGTCACCGGCGGTCGTTGTCGGCTCACATTTCACTAAACGGATTTGCGGCACACACAACGCCCGGAATGCGTGATGAGTTGTTCCGACGAGAGCATAATGCGTTCTTTAGCCCGTTTACCTCTTCCTCTCTTGGCGGTCCCCGCGTCGGAGTGCGGGGCCAGTGAGGACTGGAGGAATTCCAAATGTGCTAGCAAATCCGAGAATCCGCTAACACATTCACGGGTCGCTTAAGCAAGGGAAAACCTGCATGCCCGCTAAACGGCTTAGGAAGTCCTAATGGTGTGAGAAAGGCAGCTATTTTGAGGTGCTGAGACGATGCTACTTGGCTACCTTGAGCCAAAAATAGCCAAGAGTGACCATTATAAAATGTCATTGCTTTGGTACAAGGGCAAAATATCCCCAAATGGTTCTACGTTCTTTTGTATTTGTATTTAGAGTTCTAGCGGTGAGTTTATGCGCCATTCAAGTATTGTCCATCTCGGTCTTGTTACCCTGCTTGGCAGAACTGGCTCTCTTGGACCTAGCGTCACCTCCTTTCAAACGTATTCTTCCTCCACGTGCTTCTCCACTAATTTGGAAGTTGCTATGTGGCCGCCACCTTAACCGCTCTTGACGTGCGCTTCCTCTCGCTGCTCTTGTGGGTGTTTTTCTCCCACTACATAACTGTCAATCGCCCACACAATCTAGGCGGCTCCCGTGGGATGCATCAAACAGGCGCGCCCCTTCTTCGGATGTCAATAACATGAACCGCGATTTACATTTATTTCATCGCTTGCTGCCTTTTTTGTCCGTCCACCGACTGCTAAGTTTTGCTCATGCAGTTGGTGTCTCCACAAATTAGCAAACGCCGTGAATTCGTCCTAGGAGTAGGGAACAGTTCCAATTTGTAGAAGTAGAGTGGGTGGTAAAGTTTCCCACTTCTTGCTCGCATGAGCGCATTTTGCACTGAAGTACTTGTCAGACTTGTGCGGAAGCTTTGGCCCTTCAGCGTATGATAATCCGCAAAAAACTTATTAAGGAAAGCGGCGCGCTCGCTTTTTTGTGTCTGCCAACGACCTTTGTCCTCCTTACACACGCATTGCATAACGTCCTTCGCGGCGGATGTGGCGGGAAACGTGCTGCGACGTCTTGTCCCAGAACGGATATTCGACGCACAACCGCTCCAACGTTTTTTTCGTCCTATCACCATCAGCTTCTAACATTGCTAAAAATTGAGTGGTCATGGACCCAGTGGGCATTAACTGGCCTCTTGAATTGATAAGCGCAGATAAGCGCTAGTGTGTGAATCTTTGCAACAGCTGACAAACACTATGCGTTTCCTTGACTTTTTGTACGATTTTTGTGCTTGTGTGGGACGTTGTGCGTGTTCGCCTGAAGAAAGTCAGTTGTTTTGATCGCGCGCGTCCAACGCTGATGCCTTACTCACTTGCGAAACTCTCTGCAGCGCGTTCGTTGTGCGCTTTGCTTGATTACGCGTTCCGCCGCTGAAGAAGCAATAGCTTTCAACTCCAGCGTGCATCATTTTAGTCGACGGCAAGCGGCATTATATCGGGCGCCACTCATGCACGCACGATTAATAGCGTGTCTCCGTCGTCCACTAAGTTGTCCACTTCGTCGCGGCTGAGCTATTAGCATATTTTCCGGGGTTTGAATTTTGATACACGCGCTGACTGTACATTCGTGCCCTAAAATACGTGTTTGTTGTTACGAATCCGTTTATTACTAAGGTACGATTTAGATCAAAGGAAGCATAACGCGAAAGCAGCCGGCGCTAAGGGCACCGCACGTCGGCCGGCAGCATGTCGGACCTCTGCGTCGAAGATGCCCGTTCGCGGTTTTCAAATAATAAGGCACTCTTCGAGCAGCTTGAGCGGGCGGAAAACATGCCGTCTTTTTATAGCCCGAGGCCTCAGCGAAGCAAAGGTTAGGGATGCTCGAAAGCACTCTTTAACTGTTGCAAAACCGTTTTGTAGGGTTTGCCGACGCCTACAATGAGTACCGGAAGGACGAGGGCCCTCCAAGGTGCCCGCCGCCTGTGCCGCCGAAGCCGGCAGGCGGACCGCCGCCATCAGGCGGAAAGGCGGCCACTCCGGGCAGCCCGCTGTCACAGGTGGCGCGCAACTTCTCCGAGCTCGCGACCGACCTGGATCGAATAACAAGCTCCCCACGCACGCTTCAAAACGGCACCCATAGTGCCGGAAACACGTCCTCCGGCGCAAACGGCCATACCTTTCCACGCATATCCGACTCCATGAGGTGCGTTTAAACGACGCTTCCGCGAAGTCTTTGGTCTTTAAATGGGCCACTCGACGGGTTTAGATATTCGGCAAAAGTGTCGCCTAGCGAGTCGGAAAGCTCCAAGGACTCACTCGGCGGTGGGATGAAAGCGTCTGTCGAGTTCTACGAGCCCTACTGGCGGGACCCGTCCTTCTACAAGCGTCGATTTGGTGTCGAACCCGGAGCAGGTACTTTGTTTCAATGTTTAATCATCTAATCATTAGTCCGTTCTCTTGCTTTGCAAGTACTAGCGGCTGGGCTGCGCTTCGCGCAGCCAGCGCCGCTATCGGGTTTACTTGTACCAAACAGACAACGTACGAGTTGACTAAAAATGAACGCTATTTTGGATTCTCCATGCAGGAAACCCCTAGGACCGCAAATCAGATGGTTTTGCCGTTTTGTCCGCCTGGGAAGCATGCCATAGCGAGCCCGCTATGGCATGTAAGCAGGAGCCAGGTGTTGAATCTTTGGTCGATCATAACTTTTTCTAGCCAACCGATTCACCTGAAATTTTGCACTTTTGCGTATCCTTAGAAGCCCTATCGAATGATACCAAACTTGGTTCGAAAGCGAAAACTTTTTTGGACGAACAAGGACCAGCGCTTTAGTGTATAAAGGATTAATTAAGCAGTTACTTCAATCCCTAATTGGCTCAATCTGTTTTGTCCTTTAGAGCAAGATGAGCACGAGAAGAGCTCGAGTGAGTCGGGTGAAAGCGTGCCGTCCGAGCCACGTCCCAGCCAGCAGTCGCCGGGTTCACCACCGAAATCCTCCATGGGCGACGTGGCTTCGACATGTGCAAACGGTTACGCTATTCGCCGGCACACCTCAGCTACCGAGATAGTGTCCTCCCACCAGCAGGGTGTCGCAACGAGGCCGTCGGACGAGGGACCAACGCCCATCGTCTTGTCCTCCATGAACCGAGGGCATAGCGGGTCGAGCCTGGATACGTCCTGTGATTCCGTTGCGTCGTTTGCAGCCGGCTTGGTCGAAACCAGAAAAGGCCTTTCGCCAGAGAAGGACGCGCTCAATCGGAAGGTCTCCTTCAGCACGGCACCGATAAAGGTAAGAATGCCTTGCGCAGGAAACGAATGCTTCATTTTTCACGAGTGTGTCATATACGGTATTTATGTCAGTTTTCCCAAAGCGATGAAAAAATCCGCTTTCACGAAGCGAGATTTTACCTTACTGCAATTCAGGTGTACAAAACGCATGGAGTGGAAGAGTATGACCGTCGCAACGACGATATCGACCCTGTCTCCAGCTGCGCGGAATACGAGCTTGAACGGAGGCTAGAGCGCATGGAAATATTCGACGTCGAACTTGAGAAAGGCCCCGAAGGACTTGGCGTCAGCATTATCGGTTAGCTATACTTTGTTGCATGCACTCGTAACTTCTGTTAGTGGTAAACAGCATTGCAACCCTTCTTTAGGCATGGGCGTTGGTGCCGACTCGGGCTTGGAGAAACTCGGCATCTTCGTCAAGAGCATCACTCCTGGAGGAGCAGTGCACCGGAATGGAAAGATCCAAGTATGCGATCAAATCGTCTCCGTCGACGGCATCTCACTGGTCGGCGTCAGTCAGCTGTTCGCCGCGCAGACGCTTCGTGCAACTAGCTCCCTGGTGACGTTCACCATCGGACGCGAGCCGAATCTCGAGGACAGTGAAGTGGCGCAACTCATTCGGCAGTCTCTAGAGCAGGACTGCATGAAGCAGCCGCATATTCCTCCAACTACGCAAAGCGGTCACATCCTACCACCATCATCTGTACGTCCCGATCCACTGCCCGCTACAATGATCAAGGTTGGCAAGAACGCTTCTGGTGGTCCGAAGATGAACAAGATAATTTTAGAGCTACCAAAACGACATAAACAACTCAACGATGGCGAACACCTACGGCATGCACGGAGGAACAGAGTCGGAGAGTTCAACTGAAAGCCACTCGCCGCCGCCGCCTTCAACGCTCGAGTCAAGGCACATGAACTCGTTGGGAAGCCCGTCTGCACGATTTAACGACGAAGAGGCACAGATAAAGGTGAGCAATGACCTCGATCTCATCCTTAGGTCCAACCTACGTGTGTTGTATTCGGTGCCTCTAAGGTAGCATACTTAATCGTGCCGTCGTAAGAGAGGTTCCATTAGCTCTCGCTAGGGCATCCAACGGAAGCCAACGGCGAATTAGCTATTCCGCACGGGTGCTGGCGGAAGTGGCAGCTATTTAACGGTATGCCTTGAGAAAGACCACTAAGCGTACGAGGAGACACATTAGTCATAGCGGCAATGGAGCTTTTGGCGGCGGCTGCTTGCAGCTGTATGAATGCTAAAGGGATGCCGGATTAGGTGTTTTGGCATTTTTTGGCGAGTTTCTGCTAAAGCATCCCTGAGAAAGATTTTCTGTTTTCTGTCACTGAGGAAAGCTGATAGACTAGAGAGCGTCGGCCGTTCCTGTTCTTTTTAGACGATTCGATTATCTCACCGACAGTCGGTGGATTCCCACGTCGTTGTAGGCTATGATTTTTACATTGTAGATGGAGTTGGACGAGACGCAGAAGAAGGCCGAGCAGATGAAGGAGATCCTTGAGAGCACGCGTGCGCACTACTGCCAGCTGGAGAACAAATACGACCAGGCCAAACAGCTGCTCAAGAACTACCAGGAACGGTGAGCTGTCTACCTAAAAACCGGTCAACACTAATCCCCAGTTATAGGGAAAAAGAATTGCTGGAGCGGGAGGAGTCGCACGTGGAGCAACTGCGCGAGAAGGACGTTCACTACAGCATGCTCATCGCACAGATGAAAAGCCGGATCGAGGACCTGGAGGAGAAGCTGGAGCAGATGAACAAGCGACAGAGTAGCGTTGTGGAGGAGGAACTTCTGGACCTACGACAGCAACTCGCAGCCTACAAGCAGCAAAAGGATGACGGTCAACAGCAGATTTCCCGCATGGAGCAGCGCGCTCGTGACTTTCACGAAAGTCGTCAAGCGCAGGCAAACACCACGCAGCAATCGCTTAACGGGCACGCTCAGCATACGGCAGAGAAGACATCTCCGGCGAACGATCTGCGGGAACGTGAGCCTTCTGTAAAGAGTCCTCCACCACAACAGCACAGTTCCAATCACACCACGCCACAGAGTGCAACTTCAAACAAGTCCACGCCCTCGTCGCATGGGCATGTGACTCCACGCGGCAATCGACATGCTGGAATGGTACGTGCTGACAATTAAACTGTCAGTGTACTGTCTGTGTTTAGAATTCTCGCGGCATGCCACTGACCGCCGCGCCTTCGCATCCGCACTACGAACGCTTCGCTTCTGGAGAAGATGCCGCCGACTACAGGTGCATGTCTGCTTCGTCCATGTGCGAGAGCCCGATCCCGAGGATTTCGGAACCAGCTAGCCCGGCGCTACCGCAAAAGTTCCTCCACCATCACCGCCGCATCCTATTCCCGCTGAGGAAGCGCTACATACAAGGTAGGCACGGTGCATTTCGGCCTAGTCTCCCTAACCAACGCGTTTAGCAGAAAATGAATTCTGGCGAGAGAACGTCGAAGCGCAGGGCCTTCAAGTGCTTTCGTGGAGCACGGACGAGGTGTGCCAGCTGCTCATCCACATGGGCCTCGAGAAGTACATTCCCGAGTTCACCGTGAACCAGGTGACCGGACCGAAGTTCCTGGAGCTCGATGGTTCTAAGCTTAAGGTATGCTTGGACTGGCACCGAAGTGTCTAATGTCATTTTTGCAGAACATGGGCATCGCAAACCACTCCGACCGATGCATCATCAAGAAGAAGGTCAAGACCATCAAGTCGCGGATAGAGCGCGAACGCAAGACCATCGAGAAGGAGTCGCGCGCTCGAGCCACGGCTACGAAGCTCATGATTCAGTGATCAATAGCTTCTTTGCCCCACACTGCAATATGTCCAATCTGTAATATCTTCCCGCTCTGCTTCACTCTGTGATCCCATTCTCTCACTGCTCGGTCTTACCCTGCATCCTTCACCATATGCGCCACAGATATGCTATCGTCGGGTCCCCCGCCAACCGTTCGAATGCCTTCATCGCCCCTAATATACCCCTGGTTGGCCGGTAACTGTTTGTATATTTGGTCGGTCCCGTAACGTACCACTTCTCACGCTCAGGTCACTTCTCAATTTTTGAACCGCAGCGGAAACCCCATTGCGCTAATCTCATACGTCACTGTTCTTCGTTAAATAATAATCCACATACCGTCGTTGTACTGCTAGCAGCTGGAAAGAGGGCACTTTTGCGCCACGTGCCGCTCTAAAAGAGCCCGAAAAACTGCTGCTACGCCTTGTACCCGCCTAAGCCTACATTTCGTCCAACCTGTAATTGCCATGGTCCCACTGAGAGTTCTGTACTTTTCTATTGGTTGCTGGGTGCTTGGTTCCTTGGTTTGGTTGCAGAAGAGCGCATCGCTACAGTTAAACAAATAAACGTCACTTGGCTCTTCTGTGCTAGGGCAGTTACCACCAAAGGTGCGGCTTCCCTTTCGAGTACAGCAACACGATTTAGCATTGGGTCCTACCTAGTTTTAGCCTCGGATGCCTTCATCGCCCCTAATGTGCTGACTCTTAACCTAGCTTAGCACAAAGAGATTTTTCTTTGTCTGACCTAGCTGTTGAATTTTAAATGGTAGTAAATCGCGTAGTTTGCTTAAATTTGACCGTGCAAGTTCTAAGGACACATGACGGTTGACGTGGCGAGAGCAAAATGTGGTGGATGCTGACAGTCAGTTAGATTCGAAGCTAGGGGACAAAACCGTTCGTCATTTCTGGGGTGCTAGCTGCCTTTGTAATCGTACTTTTGCATTTCTTGTGCTATTCCAAGAGCCCATCCGCGTATACTTACTTCTCATCTGGCGGTAGGCACAACGCCAACATTTCTCTGCGTTCGCACTTTGTGGATAATCGACGCTTGCACAGGAAGGCGTTATGTTATGTTCTTTTTTACTTTTGGATAAAGGTTCACTTGTATGGCTACAGATATCGATTAACTAACGATTAAGCGCATTCGCATACGATGGACGAGACTGGCCCAGATGCAAAAAGAATAAAACTCGACGACGCGGAGGAGGGGAACCAAGCCGAGAAAAGTCTGTTCACTCTACTTGACCTTTTCACAGAAGTACTCTAGAAGACCTGCTGAGCCTGCCAAAGGAAACACTGCTCGAGGCGCTATGCTACCTTCCGAGAAAGCAGCTTTTCGCGGTGCAGTCTGCCAACCAGTACCTGTACCAGACCATCGACAGCAACGTGCATCGCTTGCCGCTGCTACCGATGTACCGGCTCTCGCTGGAGTTCTATGCTGACTGCATCATTGCGCACCGCCAGCGACGCGCCGGAATGCACGAGAGGTCGATGATCATTCGAGAATCATCCTTAGTGCCCTACTTGCGCAACACGGCCGTTACCCGACAGTTAGAGCTCGATTTCGACAAAAGTCGTGTAAGTCCACGTTCGCATGGAGTACACACCGTTTGCCCTGGATTACAGAAGGGAAGTATTTCGAAGCTGGAGCCGGACCACTTGGAGAGCATACTCAAAGATCTTGCCGAAGTTCAGCGCGTCAATACGAACTGCTGGCAGAAGGCTGAGTGCTACCTAGACTTCGTACCGCCGACGAAACTTCCATTCCTGCTAACAAACGTGCTCTTCTGCAGAGGCATCATTCTCGACGAGGATCTGGCCAAGTACGACGTCAAGCTGCCGGATCTCTTAGAGTTTCCCGCTGTGCGCAATTGCAACTCGCTTTACTTCTCGCGAAGGCTGCCCACTTTCGCAGACGAGCTTTTCGAGTGGTGTCACGCGGGTCAGAGCGAGCGCCTGCTCACTTGCGTAGTTGGTGTTGATGAGGCAAAGGCCGCGTACGAACGACTTAAAAAGGTACGGTCTGATGGTTCCCCAACTGAGTACACTGCAACATTTCAGAGCTTCGAGGACGCCAAAACCCCAGTAGCGTACAAAGTAAAGATCCTCTCTCCGTATCCTCGTGGCCCACTGGTGCGCAAGTGGAAGGCAAACGAGAAGCTTGTGAACGTGCACACCAACGAGCGCATTCACCTTCGCCGCAGCGTCCACAGCGGTTTCGAAATGAAGGTGGTTAGAACGGCAAAGTAACGTGTCAAACTATGTCCGCGCTAACATTGTGCCAACTTTCACATTAACTGTGGTTTCCAACGTATGTTGCCAAATTGTGCCAACTTCCACATTCTCATTGTTGCTGTCAAAGCATGTTGCCAAACTGCGCCAACAAACTGTGGTTAGTTACTTGCTATGCAACTTCCAAGCATAAATAAACTTGCAGTAACACGACGAATGACGCAGGTGCAGGCGGAAGTAGTAATTTGCCCTCTCCCGTCTCAAGCGTGATAGCATCGATATCGACTTTCTCGTTTCAAAAGGAACGCAAAAGACTTCTCGCAGAAGATACAGACAAAGGGCTTCACGCCGGTGTGCACAACGGAGTCCTCCCTCAAACTTAAGTGTAGGATTTTCCACGGCAACCGAATTTGCTCGGTGTGCCCGATGAACTGGTTCGGACGCCTTGTAGCCATTGCTGCCGGATGGCTCGGGCGGATTGTTCTCCTGGTCGTCTCTCAAGTCGCCCTTAAAAAGCGGTTCGAGATCACAAGGATACCGTCGGTTACCTGCAGACATGAACAAGCCGCCTGGAATTTTGCAACTCTGCTAGAAGGAGAATACTCTTCATACTCAGCTCAGTTAGTTGTTGCAAGGCAGTTTTGATCCGTTTTGTGCAAGCGTGAAAAACAAAGTTTGAAGGGCGCGTTATCTTAGCTGTCAGTCGTTAAAACGAATGAACAATAGGCAAATAGCGGCACAGCGATTTTTTCCGCATCGCCCATCGCGTTACTAGCATGGTGAGAACGATGGCGACGGACCCTAGACTTTGAAAGAAGCATTTTCCCGCTTGAGACGCAGGTGGGCAGCCACTCACTTCGTAGATTCTCGTAACAAGCGCCTGCTTAGGCGTCTCTTCTTGCTCTCCCTGGCGGCCAGTCAGTCCGCGAGAGTTTGCTGTTGTCGACCTTTGCTGCTGTTTCTAGCAATACTGTTGTCTAATCGTTCACAACCCAACATTATCGTGAAGTTCTTTCGTACGTCTCGCCTTACGAAAAACTTAACTCACATGCGGTTTATCAGGTTATCTTTTGCGGAAAGCAGTGTCTAACATATACGAGAATCCATCAAATTTAGGGCGTCCCGGTGTTAGTCTAAGTGATCTGCGCAATGGCAAGAACTGTTGCTGCCACCCGTTCCGCTACTGCACCTCGCAGGTCGTCGCGCACCACCGTAAAATCCCCGGTCACCGAGACCCGCAGTAAGGTCAACAAGGGCGCGAAGCCGACGGCAAGGAAATCGCCTCGGTCTAGCAAGGGCAACAAGGCCACTCGGGGCAAAGCTGAGCCGGTGAAGCCCACCAAGACGCGTGCCACCGCTGCGAAGAACAAGCGTCTGGATTCCTCCAAGTAGGTGACCAACAACGCTTAATGGGTTAATTACGGAATATAGGGCTCAGTCGACTGCCAAGAAGTCCACCAAGAACAAGACCACCGTGGCCAAGTTGGCATTCGCCTAATGGACTGACGAACTATCCTTCAATTTCAGCACCAAGTCCTCCACGTCGTCGCCGACCACTTCCTCCAAGTCCAGCACTGCTTCGAAGTTGGCTCCTGCCAAGGCCACCTCGAACAAGTTGGTTCCTTTTTTAAACCAAAAAAGAGTCGCATTTAGAATCAAGGTCCAGCACTACAGTGCAGCGGCAGCTCCGAAGGCTACCTAGGCGAAGATGGTCACCAATGCCGTGCGTACTCTCAACGATCCCCAGGGCGCTAGCTATATGGCGATCACCAAGTTCATCGGGGGCTACTACCTTAAGGACGTAAACAAGGACAGTGTGCGTGAAATAAAGTGTTTCTGCACTTTTCAAATGCTCAAAAAGTTGCATGGTTTAGGTCAAAGCGATGATCCGCAGGGGCCTTAAGCGTGCGGTTGCCAACGGTTCGGTGACTAAGACCAGCGGTCAGGGCGCTTGGGGTCGCTTCCAGCTTGCTGGCAAGGGTTCAACGGCCTCTCCGGAACGCGTTGATCCGGCGAAGAAGTCCACTACGGCTCAGAAGTCGACTAAGAAGAGCCCTGTCAAGCGAGGGTTCGCCAAGAGCTCTCGCACCGCAAGCGTAGGTCCAAGTGGACGTGCTCCGAATATGAAGCAGGCATGTTTAGACCAGTAAAAGCACGTCCCGCGAGACTACTACCGGAAAGAAGGCTGCCACTACCGTCAAGGCCGCTACCAAGAGGACCGCCGTTCGTTAATGAAGTTCAAAATCATAACTAGTTTCACCGTGTTTTAGCTTAAACGCAGCGCTCCGGTGAACGCGATCAAGACCGCCAGCACTTCGTCTCAGCCTGCAGCCACCACTTCCACGTCCAGCCAGGCTTCTCAGAAGAGCACGCAGGCGGCGCCCGCCAAGCCGGCAGGATCTTCTCAGGCTGCGCCGAAGTCTGACGCTTCCTCGCAAGCTCCGTCGAAGGCTGCTGTCTCCTCCAAGGCTCCGTCCAAGTCTGCCGTCAATTCTCAGGCGCCGTCTAAGTCCGCTGGTGCTTCGCAGACGTCCTCCCACATGCGATACATCCCGCGCAAGGCCAAGGTCTACTCGCAGCCGGTAGCTTCTTCGACCGTGACCAAACAGACCGCCACCCAGGTGGACACTGTAACGTTTTCGCACAAGGCGACCTCGCTTACCCAGATCGCCGGCCCGTCCAACAACAGCGTTGCCTCAGCGGCTCCTGCGGACAGTGCCTGCACGGTCCTCGTCATCGCCGAGGCTTCGTCCAGCGTCCACACCGCCATCATGGCCTAAGCCTTCGCGGCGTCTCCCTATAAGAGTATTTATTCTGCCCATCCCCGACGATTCCGCGTCCAGTTCAGTCCCCCTCCTGCCCCGTAATCCCTAAGAGTTTTATCCCCCTGCCTTCTTTCCCATTGCGTGTATCATCACCAACCGTTGTGCTGATCGTGTCGCTCCTCGTCATTACCTTCGTCCTCTATCCCTTATCTTAAATGTAGTGCCGTTGCGGTGATTCATTTCGCCATGACCTGCCGGTTCTTGCGAATAAACGCATGCCATGCTACCTAAGTAGTTCGGCGAATGGCGTCGAATTTCGGAATAAGACGTTGTAAAAATGTATAGGTTCCTTTAAACAGCGAAGCTGAACCAACGGAGGTATTTTTGTCCTTTGTATAATGACGGTAGAAATATGCAGAGGTACGTTAGTTTTGGAAGCAAATTAATGCGTTTTTTCTCGGAGCCACACTTAATGCCACAGCAAAGGAGTTTAATGTGACTCGTATTCACCTGAGGTTCTGAACACAAACTTTTCGCTCGTATTTGCCACGCACACTCTGAACCGGTTACACATGAAGTAATACTGTGCCCACGAGTTCTTACGTTCCCCAAACCCTCAGCGGAGCCTCACTGGGACTCGATCCTGCGTAGCACTGTTGTACCCACTTTATTGTCGTAGAGATGAAATAACGACATGGTCTGCAGTAATGGGGCGAACCGGGCTTCAGGCCAAAGGCCTTCCGCCCGGAGGATGGTGAAGCCGGAGGTGGTGTGGTGCAGAACCGGGGAGTGAGCTCGAGAGTAGCAAACATCGGGTCTTATATAGTGGTCGGGTGATGACAATTGGTGGAGCCAGACGATGACAAATGGTGGGCTGATATGAGGCTACAACACCACTGTGCTCTGCCTGAATGGCAGAGCACAGAGACCACAACGGTTGTACTACATCTGCCACAAATAGGGGTGCGAGTGCCCCTACTCGCAAGATGGAATAGGGAGGGGCAGTGCACGTAGTGTTGGAGCGTGGCAGAAGTGGGCACAACAAGGATGTTTTATGAGCGTGGTGTCTGGATAGCGGGAGGGTGAGACAGGTTCGAAGCAGATTGTTTGGGATACGGGTCTTGGGAGTCGGAGACAGGACACGGATGTTTGGCGCAATCACGGCGATGGAGAAGGTGCGGAGCACGGGGAGCGGATATTGAGCAGGGGATGGCACAATATATCGGGCATACAAGATGCATTTTTTGGGTTTTGTGGGTTTTCTTTGTGAGACACATGCGACATACAGAGTGAGCGCACAAGGTTACTGGTTCTCCGCCGGTTTGACATATTCTGACACTGGCTCGAGCTCTTCCAGCGAGCCGCGTACTTGCGTCGAGTCGGGCTTGTCAAGAACTTGCGTCGAGTCGTGTTCATCCAGAACTTGCGTCGGGTCGTGCTCAACAAGAACTTGCGTCGAGTCGTGCTCATCAACGGTTGGCGTCGAGTCGAGGTCATCGGCGGCTTGCGTCAAGTTGTGCTCATCAAGGATTTTGCGTTGAGTCATGCTCATCGGAGTCTCGTTCGGCGTGAATGGTGTGTCGTAGTCGACGACGAAGGTGTTTATCCACAACCCGTTCCGCGTGATTGTCATGTTGGTGCTCAGCGCGAAGGTGCTGGCACGGATTTCGTCTTGCGTGGATGCTTTTGGGGTGTATAGAGCGGTGGCGTAGACGAGCTGCCAGTGATGCTCGGTAAAACGTGTCGTGATTGAAGAGTTGTGGCTTTCGTGCTGGTAGGTTGTTGTGAAAGCCATCGTCGGTTGTGCCAAGGCCAAGAGCGCGATGAGAAGGCATGGAAACTGGAGATGGCGAACGGCGTTAACGTGGTAACGGGGACGAATCGGATCATCGTTGTGGTGTCGGCGAGGATGGTACGTCGAGTGCACAGCTGATCGGTCGCGACGGTCATAGGATTCCGGCCGGCCATAGTTACGGCGGTTGTCCCACGGTGGTGGGCTTTGGGACCTGCCTCGGTGCTGATCGCGCGGTCGGTTGTGAAACACAGGTGGAGGGCTGAGAAATCGTGGGCGTGTATCGTCTCTTGCAGGGCTTCTGGAATCCCAACGTCGGTATGATCGGTCGTTGCGTCGTGGCTGGTAACTATTGTCCCAGTCGGGTGTCCAGTTGGGTTCTCGGTCCCCGTTCCAACGGTTCTCGTCGCACTGGTCGTATCGCGAGCGTTCCTCTTGTACGAAAGCAACTTCGTTGCGAGGTTGTGCCACGGAGCGCTTGATATCGTCAACTTGTTCCTGGAGTTCACGTTGTTTTTCTGCTAAGCATGTGGCGTTGATGGCAAGGCTGCGGGTTTCGTAGTCCCGCCGGATGTCGCGCTGTAGGGTTTCCTCCTTCTGTGCTTCGATGATCGCTGTTTCCAACGAGTCAGGACGGTTTCTGCGCATAAGTTGTTCCTTGACATTGGGCTTGAGTCCGCCAAGGAAGTAGTCTACTTCGAACTTTTTTCGAACAACGTCAGAAATGCCGTCGCTATCGGGAAAGGAGCGGCGCACGAGGAAGCGAATTGCACGGCCGTATTCCGAGATGGATTCGCCGTCCTTCTGCGTGCGGCTCTGAAGCTGCTGACGGTGGTAGTTGTTGTCAGATGACGATGCGAGCCGTTGGCCAAGTTCGGTCAGTAGTTGCTTCCAGTCGTTGCGCGTTGCGTTGGTTAGCGTATGGTAGATGGCGTTAGCTTCGCTTTCCAAAGCGGCTGGGAGCATCTGGCATTTAATCGTGTCGTTCCAATCCATGGCTAAAGCCACAGCGTTAAACTCGTCGAGGAACGTGGCAAATGGGCGGGTGTCGTCGCGTCCCTTAAACTTTGGCAACGGGATGGCTGGGACGTTCTTGCGCGTTGTGAGGCGTAATTGCTCGAGTTGTTGACGCAGGTCATCCAGCTGCTCCTCGGTGGTAGGCATGGCTGCGAGAAGTGTTACGAAGTTGGGCAGGGAAGAAGTGGACAGAAGTCGGACTGGAAACGTTGCGAAGCAGGCGAGCTGCTTGGCCTGCACAGGTGTACTGGTAGGGCTGACTGGGTACGTCTGATTTTATACCCACTTCTTCTTATCGGTAACCGCGTGATCTAAGATGGGTGGAAGTAGTTCGCTAATGGCTTTTACGTCCGTCGCATGCCTATGCGGCTGATACGAAGTCGCTAATAGCTTTCTTGTGTCTTTGAAACGGAGAACAGAAGTCGCTGATTGGTCGTAGACGGCAGCCCCGCAGGAATTCACGTGATGTGCTGTCTTCAGTTGTTCTGGTCCTTGAGCCTTTGCGAAACTATGACTGATCGAACAAACGGAAGGTCCCTGGTGGGGTCACAGCGAAGAGAATGGAGTCCGGAACTGACTGCATCATGCTAGACGTTGATCAGGCGTCGATGAAGCGAGACATTCTGGCGCAGCTGCCGTGTGGAGAGGGAGAATTTGCTGTGATGCGCGCGGCACTGTAGTTGTCGGAGTGCTAGTCATTCCCTCGCCGGCAGCCACTTACAACTAGCTTGAAGAACTTCACGTTCTTGCTGCTCCTGCCTTTTCTCTTTCGTAAATCAAATGTCAAGACGTACACGGGGTCTTATATAGTGGTCGGGTGATGACAATTGGTGGAGCCAGACGATGACAAATGGTGGGCTGATATGAGGCTACAACACCACTGTGCTCTGCCTGAATGGCAGAGCACAGAGACCACAACGGTTGTACTACACACATGCTAACTGATCGCTCATCAACGGGCCCTTGTTTTCGAGAAGCATCGTCGTTGTGTTGGGAATTACAACCCCCGCTTGAAGGCGTGCCTTCGGTGTTATAACACCTTAGGTATGCTGCTGCAAACTGCATAAAAGGGCGACTTCAGGTAACGTTAACGCGTGTTATTCCAAAGGCTGAGCATGGTTGCGTTGGAAGCTCGCACACTGTTTTCGTTGGTACTGGTCTGCGTCTTACTCCCTCTGGCGCTTTGGACGGATGCGACTGTTGCTCAGTTCGGAGTGGCGGATTGGACAGCCCGCGGCAGTATTGTACAGCCGTGGGGCGGTGGGCTCGTCTACCTCGGTCGTCGACGATAACTGAGGTATGTTCAACAGTGACCAAATGGTTCGGTCAGTTCAGTGTAACAAATGTTAAGCAAACGAATAAGGTTAAGCTTTAGGCACTGTATTTGCGGAATCCGTTCGAGAACGCTCACCTAACTAACAGTCAAAGTACTCTGATTTACACAGTTTATTTACGTTGTTATGTACTGCATAGCCCGCAACAAATAAATGCACGCCGGTAAAAGTCAAAATTGATTCTGCTTCATTAAGCCACCACATTAGCAGGCAGTAACAATAGATCTTGAGTCGATAATCGATTACCCTAGAACTACAGTCAACAGGAATATGTATGGAACAATGTGATTTAATCAACAGAGGTATTCTTTGTCATCCAACAAATGAGTCGCGCATCCGCGGCTAGTCACCGCTGCAAGCTGCATGAGTTTGCTCCTAATGCAGTCCACTCGGTCATTTGGCAAGAAATCCGACAGTTCCTGTCCGACTCCAGGCGTAAACGAAAGAAGAAAGCCTCGTAGTCCCGTGGTCACCGCATACGTAACGCCGATCAGCGGGAAAACAGTGCCCCACTCGACGCTAGAGTCGCAAGCTTGCACCAGTCGTTCCAGGTCGCGATAATGCTGAATGTATCAGTCAAAAGAGTTCCCGGCCCAACTGGCATGAATCTATCTGTGTCACAGACTCACGGTTTCTACGATGTAGTCTCGAGCTGCAGGAGACAGCGTGCGGGTCTCTTGTTGCACTTGAGCGCGGTAGATTGCTAGCAATTTCTCACGCTGGGTCCTTGGCTTGTCCTTCACTAGGTACCGCTTTAAGTAGTCTAAAACTGGCCAACTGGTACGGTACCTCTCATTTAAACGGATGCTTACCATCAACGGTTGCAGCTTTATGTCCACTATCACTTGTCTGGGGATCCGTCCCACTGCCGACGTCGTCTGCATCTTCACCGCTGCCGTCCGTACCTTCACCACTGCCATCTTCGTTGGCCGCAATCTTCACCTCGTCAAGTTGCAGCGTACGAGCGCCCATACTACGTGGCACGTTCGTATGCACCGCCGACACCAGCGCCAAGGAGCTAGTGAAGTCCTTCTGCCACGACTCGAAGCTTCTTCGCAAATCTCCAAGGGGCAACGTTATTAAGAACTTGTTGCAGTCAAACTTCCAACAGACTCAAATGCAGACACAACAGTACCTTGGATAATGTTTGGGTGGGCAACCTGCTGCGCTCTAGTCACGGAAGAACAAATGAGTAGAAGTAGGGCGGTCCAACTCATGGCACTATCTAACTGCCAATTTGTGCTACAACAGCGGCTGATATTGGAGGTAGAACCTTACAATGGCAAACGAAACGGTATGTCTCTAGGCAGCCACCAGACAAAACTGTGTATCCCAACCAAGTGAACGTACTCCTGACAGTGGTTAAGGATGTACCAATGGACAGCGAATGGGCTCTTGACCCGCGGTCACTCAATGACCTTGTCGCTGTCCGACATTCCGACTGATTATTTCTGTCCGTAACGTTCCCAAGTTCCCTTGCGTGGCGACAGAGGCAGCAGCAGGCTCACTGCCTGACGCGGGAATCACAAAGCATACCGCGCAATGATGTGAAGGAGACAAAGTTTTGCCTGCAAATTGTCTCAAGTTACGCGAAATGCACTAAGGCTAAAAGACCTACTACAAGTACACTACAAAGTAATACCCAAGTAAACTTTATTTAACATTGTGTGATCCAAACAAGCACTGTAACATCGATGTGGAGCTATGCACTCTTCGTAGGGCCACTGGAATCGCTGTCCGGCTTGCTGGTGGACGTGTTCGTTGCCAAGGACGTGTTTGTTGTGCTGGGCCAGATGACCGGATCCTCGATGACGGCCCACGGCTGCACGTGCCCCTGGATGAATATGACGTAGATTGTCGCGCCGATTAAGATTATTCCGCAGCTGGCACCGTAGAACTGTTGCCATTGTTCGGGGGTTTTCTAAGCGCAAAGATTACTTGGGTGCTCGATATCGCAGGTGGCTTACCTCATGTGTCATTGCACTGTTGAGAGCCGGTCCAATGAAGCCAGTTGCGCTGGAAATGGTGTTTCCGATGCCGACGGTGATGGCCGTGTACTGGGGCGCAATGTCGATGTAGCTCACGACGTGTGCAGAATATTGACAACCCGAAAATCCGACCTAAATCCAAGGCTTGCATTATGCTGTGTCAGAGCGATGGACATACACTTAAACACAGCAGAACTACGGCCCACGTGTACTCGCCCTTCGGGAGGTATACGCAGCCCATAAGGAATCCGCATTGTCCGACGGCAGCTGAAAACACTGCGTATGATGCCGCGCTTCACCTGCGAAACTTTACCGGCGATCATGAAGACGCGACGAGTCCACACCGTGCTAAGCCACCCACACTTCTGCACCTTGTCCGCAACCCATCCCGACACGAGGATCATGACCATCTTCGCGACGTACGGTGCGCTTGATGCGTAGGAATTCTGAATTTAACAATATAAACAAGGCAATAAAGCGATGCAAAGAAATGGCTACCTTCTTGTAGCCGACGCACAAAACTTCGTCGGCGAACTGTGGAAGCGTGCTGATCATCGTGTAGGCTCCGTAGTCCATGGAGAACTGTGCAGCGCACACGGCCCAGAATGGGACGGACGTGAAGAGCTTGCCCCACGGCACTTGGCAAAACGGGACCTGAAAGCTCCTTGCTAGAGGATGCTGACACCGGAAAGGTCCACCTACCGGTTTCCTATTCGGCGATTCAGCGACGGCTTCTTCAATGTATGCCTTCTCTTCGTCGCTGATACACTGAATTGAATAAGCTGCGCTGCTTACAGCGGTTATTCACATGCACTTACTTTCTGCTGGTCGGGATTATTTGCGGCGTAGACGAACCAAAGGATCGACCAGAGCAAGGCGGCGCCGCCGAAGAAATAGTAGATCGAGTCCCAGGTGAGGCTGGAGCAGAGAATACCCGAGAGCAGCATTGAAAGCACCACACCGAACTGTGAGCCTAAGTGCCAGAATCAGACTCTAGGACTTGAATGCTATGCTTACCTGTGTAAGTGATTGCGCAGAGGATGGATCGCTCGAGCGGAGGCGCCCACGTGGCAACCATTTGTTGCATGCAGGCGAAGCACGGTCCTTGCACAACGCCGAGGAAAAACCGATTCATGAAGAAGAGCCAGAAGTGGCCGTAAGCACTGATGGGGCTGAGCAAGTTCAGCACGCCGCTTGCCACGATGAGTGCGAAGATGATCATTTTCGGGCCGGTGTATCGTGCGAGGATGCCGCCAGGTATCTGCGTGAGCATGTAGCCGTAGTAGAACGCTTGGATGGCATAGTTTTGATAGTCCTTTCCCCACTCAAATGGCCCATCCGTCTTCTAAAGTTGAAAGTTCCCGGTCAAATATGGGCACATGTGCAACATCCATACCTTGTCGTCTTTGTCCTTCGGCTCACAGTGAGCACCGTGTGCGGGCGATACGCTGGTCACAGTCGATACGATGATTGAGCTGCTGAAGTTGAGCGCGTTCGGCGAGATGGTGGTAGAGTTTTCGGCCTCCGTGAAGTTGTACGCGTTCGTCGAGTTGGTGGTGGAGTTTCCGCGCTCCGTATCATTTGACTTGACCATGCAGACGACGGCGAAGGAGGTATTGGACCGCGTCATGTAAAGTAGCATCATGCCAAACATGGAGACCACGGCGAATATCAGACGATGAGAGCAGAAAAGGCCTAAAGCACGTGGATTATGAAAAGGCGTGGTGGACGTAAATCGTACGTGATCGACCACCACCACCGGCCATTGGATGATGGGAGTCGCTGCGGAAGGGAGTGTAGGCTGAAATATGGTACTGGAGAATCATGCACTTTTATACGCCTTTTGGGGTGTATTTTGTACGCAAATGTGTTGGCTTTCATACCTCACTTTGGAGTCTGGTTTTGTCCGTATCGGCCTTTAAGCCCCAAGCGTTGAAAGCGACAAGACTCGCTGTAGCATCGTGCTTTGCAAGCCGCTTCTCCCGTCGTAGATAACCTTAGAACATTTGATGGAAGACGATTGACGCATGCCTTCTAGTTTAAGTTCGGGTTGAGTCGTTTCAGCTGACTCGTTTGTGTTTCTTTAGTGATGAAGCACAATGCGTTTTGTCAAAATAACGTTGCGTTTTCAGTGCGGTTTCAGCCGGTTCAGCTGAGGAGTCAGCTTTGAGCTTGGGGTGTACAAAAGCATTGCATCGAACTTTCAGAGCTCGCATCGAACTTGCCGTGATGTTCCCGCCACATTTGCATGCCAGCAAACACTAAGTAACCAGGACGAAAGTGCGCGCGATTTACTACATTAGCCTCTTCATCGCTGACATCCCTACTCAGCAACACTGCTCCATGACAGGTTAGTGCATTAGCGTATAGGCCAACCTGGTGGACGTCAGTATAGACTTTGCTGCAAAAATTTGGGCATGCACGCTGTACGCACTAACGACTGTGTTCGAGCTGTGCAAGGTGGTGCTTTCGTTCGCACGAAGACTTCTCGACGGTGACTTCAGCCACAAAAAGAGCGACGATAAGGTAATTTTTCCTGCCGATCTTCTCATAAGCAGTTGATATGCTTTACGTTTTTAGAGCGAAAGATCCCACAAACCGCTCTCGGCCCGAAACGATTCCGGTTCGGCTAGGAATGCTATGGTAACTGGCGCCCCGATTCCACCAGTATGAGACCTTGCTTAGACTCTCGGTGGACTGAAGAACGCGGACGCGCAGTTTCGCCCCAAGCCTGTCGCGCCTCATGTCGCCGAGCACAATCCTCAGTACGATACGTTGGCCGACTTCAGCGACGACGTCTTTACCAAGAAGTAGCATTCTCACTGTGCATGGATCGTGCCGCTACGGTGTTTAAACGAAATAAACTAAGTCATGAACCTCTTTCATTGCGTGCGGCCTCAATGAGCCCCAGACGCTAACCTCATCTTACTAAGCAGCCTTCGCTGAAGAGCGATTGTGCCTGTGCTACACGCTTGTCGCTTTGTGGGTCTATGAAACTAGCATGTTTACGCGTATCGCTAATATTTATTTGGCGCCGCTAGCTGGACGATAACTTTGTTATGCCATAATTTGAAGTTGTACTCTTCACTAACTGCAATGTTCTTGTAGGCCACGTAGGCGGCATGTTCGAACCATGTTGTAAGGACGACTTCCACCAAGGTAAGCGTTGCTGCGACGGCTAGGGCTACGCGTGAATCTGAAAGTCGGTCACAATGATTTGCCAGCACGTTGCTGGGAGAGACATGTAGGCGACCTCACAGCCGATTCATGCGCATGCCCGCATGTGTACGGCAAAGCTTACTTGTCAATTCGTTCGACGAAAAATGCGTATGGAGCGACATGTGTTGAACCAGCAGTTCCGCATATGAGGGCGAAGACATCATAGCCAACAAACCCGCAAGGCCAACGGTCTTAAAGAATACCAGGATAGCCTAAAAGATAACACGACTCAGCAACCTTCTATCATACATTCCCTACATTGAGCGTGAGGTACGGCAGATACCACCTTGAACGCCGCTTGATAACCGCAATGAACAGCGATCCGTAGAGGCAAATGTTGATCAAACATTCCGTCATGAGCTTTCCATTGGTTACGAAGGCGGATACCGTAAGCATAAAGGCACTCAACGAGACACCGATCACGGAGACGTATTTCGGAATGGTCTAAACTTATTTACTTCTCTTGGAAGCGCTAGGGTCTCTAAGCTTGCCTGTATTTGAAAACACATGTACTTGGTATCGAAACCATCCATTCCTTAGGAGGCAAGTTCACCTGAAAAGGGTCATGGGTTCAGGGTCGGTACAAATGTCAAAATTTCCCTGCTTACCTTCGAACTAGCGCTACGAAGCACGGTAAGCTTCGACTAAATAATGAAACCACCGCATAGACCATCAAAAGCCCGTTGTGAGAACAGGCCGAACTGTACGGTTCGGCTGAGTGTGCGCGGAACAATGCCGACAGATGGCAAGGTCAACCACGGCGGCTGGCTAACGGCCCATTGTTCACGCCACGTACGCACAATCCGTGCCACGTTTTCGGTGCTAGGAGTAATAATCAACCCTGCCGCCGCGCACCTGATCGGCGTGCAATTAAAGCCGGCGGAACTCGCACGTTCTAGACTGTCTGAGTTCAGGCCTCCGGACTGACGAGGAGGTTCACGAATCATCGTTCGGAAGAGTCCATGAGAACCGCATCATACTCTGGCGGACCAAACAGCTAGGAACGATACGCTTGATGGTAATATTGCTGCGACATGCAAGCAACCACTGTATGCACAGATGATGCAGGTAATCCGGCAGAATATTGCGAACTTCTCGATGAAAGCTCATCTTTACCTTCTACATTATCCTCAAGACTCGTTTAGGACCCGCGTTTCCGAATATTTCTTGCCCTAAGCATACATGCTTCTTTTCCAATGAACCATGTGTCGCACGCTGGATTATGCTCGACCGCTAGGTAGCAAAGATCCATTATGCTCATATCTATCAGACCTTATGATAAAAGGTGACTCGTTAAGTGTGCGCAAAAATGCAAAACAACCTTACTAAAAGTTTTAGGGCTACTTGACATTCCGCTGTCTGCTCTGCGATACGGTGGATAACGGTTATGGCGAAAATTTCACGTCCTTGCGACAGCAGGGAATGTCCACTGTAGGCGCAGAAGAACATTGTGCACTCTCTGCTTGACTGACCGTTCGCGTCTGCGCCGCCCTATTCTCTCACTCATTATCTATCTTATACTCGCGTTCCCTGAAAAAATGCGTGCCTCGTCACGCGACTTTCCTCCAGCCAGGGAGTGTGCTCAAGGGCGTTGACCACTCTCGGGCTTCAAATATTTCTCGCTGAGTTTATCACCGGAAGGCGTCGTTTCAAAGCCATCGCTCATTTGACCTTTTCTGCCTTATGAACGCATCAGTTTGAAATGCGCTTATAGCGTCAGTCAAATTGAGCATGTAAGCGTAACCAGCAAACAAACCGGAGTCCTCGGTTGCTTTATCAAGCTAAAAAGAAATAAACCGGTCATGAAGTCTAAGCCGGGTTAGATAGTTCTAGACAACGCTGTGCCTTGTTTTTTTTGTTCGGGTTTGCCCCTTACACCGATTCACACTTTGAAGTGGATTCCGCTCGAGACTAGAAGCACTTTGAAATGCTAGCGCACTCAGCCCGGGACCCGCCGACTGCCGTGGGTCGTAAGACCCATAGCCAACGACTCATGTACTGTTTGCGGTTTTGAGGCGAGCGGCTGCTTAATGGAGTGTCTACCGGCCGGCTCCATTCACTGAGTTCGAGCGGCTGTTTTGGCGGGAACTGCTTAGGGTCCTGGGGAAGCGTCCGCGCTGGTCAGCCGCCATCAGCAGGCGCGTCGCGCGAACTGTGGGCGTCTCAAATATCGCAAGTCGCCGCTGCCGCGTCGGCACGGCGTCTCGCTAGAGCCTGTGATCGTTCGCCCATAGAAATCGATGACGCTTGGGACGCTAGCGTGCTATTACTTGCTAGGCCGACTACGTATCAATGTAAAAAATTTTAAGGCTGCATATAAGAGTTTTTCTTTGTGGTTACCTTCCCCTCGCTGCAAGAAACCCAGCATTTGCGCAATATAATTGTTTCTCGCCGGCCATTTCCTTCTGCCTTGTTGACAAGATGTTCCCAAGGCGCGTGGATGTTATAAGCTGTTTACCATCTCTGCAAGCGCGACCCTTTGCTAGCGACCGCGTCGGTGTAAACACGGTGGAAAATTCGCTTTGCATGCCGGCGCAGATTGACCATTGAGCCTCCTCAGTGCGGCCGTTCATGCAGAGGCATTCTCCAATTATGTGTTTCTCTATGGAGTCTGTTGCCAATTTTAGAGCATGCTCGCCCTTGTATTTGTATGTATTACATAGGCCCGTGCATCTTCAGCGTACCAGTTAGTACCGACTTCTTTTTCAAACCAATGCGATTGCGTGACATCCCTTCGTGTTATCAACGACATCCTGTGTCTAAAGATGGTGCTTAAACACATTGTTTCAGGGTGAATGTTGACACGAGATCGAAGTTCCACAGTCAGTTAAGTCGCTCCTGTCGTTGACCAGTACCTCGTCAAACGCAGGCTAATAATGGTAGGGTTTTGGATTGTATCGTACAAAGCATACATGCCTTCAGCAAGTTATTGAACACTTTTATCTCCAGCCTCGCAAGCGTTCTCCGTCGAAGCCGCGCTCGAAAAGCGTCTCGTCTGCGTCTCGCAAGCGTCCTGCATCCAAAGGCCGTAAGCCTGCTTCTCGCCAGTCGACTCCGCCTCGCAAGGCGTCTCCCGCTAAGCGACGCGCCAGTCCGTCGAAGTCTCCTGGCCGCAAAACTGCAAAGTCCCCGGCACTGGCCAAGAAGACTCCATCGACGACACCGGCCAAGTCGCCTGCTTCCACCTCTCGTAGCGCTAGCCGAGGTCGCAAGCCGACGACTACGCCCGCTCCGGAGCGTGGACGTTCTCGCAGCAGCTCCAAGACGCGTGCAGCCAAGGTAGGTAGATGCTTGTTTCAGTTTAAGCTGTTAATAACCTGGACACCTAGACTGAGCCAAAGACTACCACGATTACGACCAAGGTTGAGAAGAAGCCGTCGTATACGCCTCCTGCATCGAGCGGACTGCGACCACGTCGTGCCATCGTCTCCTCGGACACTGAGAGCTCTCGCCGAGTGGCTGTTTCGGATGCGTTGCACTCGCGTGCCACTTCGGCCGCCCGCGGAAGGAAGGGCACCGGTATCGTCCAACACATTGTCGCGCTGCCGAAACGTGCATGGAACGCTGTTCGGTAGGTCTTCAGTTGCCAGTTGTACCCTGTTAATGAGTCCTTTAGCGTACCCAATGCGGGTCGTCGTCTGAAGCGTCACGGCAAGAACAACTGGAAGAAATACCTGCTCTTCTTCATCGCCTTCGTCGCGCTTTCTGTCGCCTACCACTTCAGTCGCGAACTCTTCAGGAGCGTCGAGCAGTTGCGCACGCAGTTCGCCGACTTATTGGAGCATCAGAAGAAGGTCTTCGGGTGAGTGCCTCCACCGCGTAACTCGGCTCGACACTGCCTTCTAGGGTTCAGTGATGCCATCGAGAGCGCTTCCCGCAAAGTCGAGGAGTGGACGGAGACCAGCAACAAGTCGCAGTCAGAACCCGGCACCGCAACGCACGAGCACCACCATCAGCATGTCCACGCGCAGTCCTCCCCACCGCCGCGACAGCAGCCGGTCACTCCACCACCGGGAGGTGCCCTGCCGCTGGACGACGCTATCTAAATCACTTGCTACATAGCAACACGAGTGCAGAGGATTTCCCGTCTTCCCCATACAGGAATGTAAAACAAAAAATTCGGTGTGTTCGTGTTGCTAAGTGGTAGGCAGTAGTCCTCTTATTGCCTTAGTCCCTTCTAAATACCCCTCCGTGAACTTCTAATCTCCTAGGTGCGCTGTTCGTGATTTTCGTTCGTTATTTATTTTGTATGGCTGTAGTCCGCCAACTTTAGGTAGAGCTAGCACTAGTGTTGTCTAACAAACAGCTGGCAATCTCTTGCGTGTGACTACAGCCCTGACTTCATTCGCACCCATCCTTTTCACTCCAGGACGATAAGGCCAAGTTGTACATGCAGTCTTTCTATTCCACAAGTTCGACTTTCCTTCATTACCGTTGGATTCCGCATTTCATATTCCTCAAAGTCGCATCGACAAGGCCATTCCCACGAGTCGTACCTCAGTTGTACAAAGCTGATTCCAAGTACAACCATACAGTGCCGTATCTTTATTACGTCACTTTTGCTTTTGTCACAATACGTTCTCAGTCGCTTACCTAGCGCGTCACTGCCATGTGTTACATAATTATACATCCGTTTTTTTGCGATTAACGGCGTTTATGACCGTTGCGTTTCGAGAAATAAAGGAATTTGTTAAACAGCACGATTAGGCGGTATCACCTTTTTGGGTTTTCGGAAAATACATAAGTGCCATGCATGTGCGCATCTTGCGTCAAAACGGCACCGCATGAAGGAACTTGAATGCTCGGTCATGCATGGGACGATGCAGAAGTGAGTACAGCGTGGAATCCGGACGTCCAGGGACAGCACTCGGAAGGGCACCCGACAAGATTGGTAGTCGACATGCGCATGCATGCAATACCAGAGTGGTAGCATAAGCACGTGTCCGTAGCCCTGACAAACATTAACCAACTCTTGCTTACATCGCGCTAGGGCGTTAAAAGCAAGCATCAGTGAAGATTGCGAGCAGAGCATCACCAGAAGATTGTTAATAACACTGCCAGAAAAGCTTGGCCATGATCAAAATCGGGTACTGGGCCAGAATACGAGGATATGTCCAGTCCGCGGTAGCTCATTGGCCCTTCCCAATGGGATCGTGGTCATTATTCGACGGCTTACGGATAGTAGCATTTGAGATTCGACTCTTATACGTGCCGAACTCTTATACCAAGCCGAAGCATGTTGCGGAACCCAACTGACTTGTATTAACTGTTGCGTCCGCAACAGGGCTGCATTCTGATCGGATTTTCATTTCAGAATTCAGAATCCCAAAACCAAATTCAGAATACAGAATCACCAAAAACGTCAGAATTCAGAATTTTCAGAATCAGAATTCAGAATTGGTACTTTGCAACAAGGGAGCGCCCATAAACTCTGTATCCCCTACAGATGATGGGTAGGGTCGGGCATCTTATTACATTTGATTACAGGTTGGTTTGAGGGTTCGAGCCGAGCTAACAATTACGTACGTACTCAGCACTAGGTAAAATCAGCCCGCCGCTAGGCACCGCCCAGAGCGAGTTTTGGATATATCCCTCAAATTTGCACCTAAAATTTTGCTGGTGTCGTCTGCGTCGGGCTGTTTTTGAACTTAGTTGTAAACATAGATTGACCACATTTGGGCGAGGGGGCGGAGTAACAATACGCCCTGTAATGATTATAGACTTTCTGGGCGGCCCCGAATATGAGTGTCGAAAATGCGCTCCTGTCGTAAACGCTGGCTTGACTTGTGGAAACGAGCTTTATAAGGTAGTGTCAGTGAGCTAATGGGCAAATGTGGTCTAAATATGTTCAAGACTGAGCTGAAAGTAGGCCCGCCGCAGGCGATACCAACGAAATTTTAGGTGCAAATTTGAGAAATATAGCCAAAATTCGCTCTGGGCGGCGCCTAGCGGCGGGCCATTTTACCTAGTGCTTTTTCTGACATTTTTGCCCTTTTTCAGAATTCAGAATTCAGAATCGCCAAAAACGTCAGAATTCAGAATTTTCAGAATCAGAATTCAGAATCAGAATGCAGCCCTGGTCCGCAAGGTCATTCATGCATGGCCTGCTGGAACACCTGCACGGTCTTCCGTTTCCCACGTTGCCTGCTAAGCCTGCCTTAGGCCGAGTCGTTCCACAAAGAACTTCGCAGTAAAGCTGGGCCATGAAGGAAGAGAGTGTCGAAGGATGGGGTGCGCAAGGGATCCAGGCTCATGGCAACAGAAAATTGCTCCATTCTGCCACAAGGCAGAGATCTATGATACCTATACATGCTTGACGGACATGGGGTAGACTTTAACAGTATTTTTGCCGTTTACCAACCCGCCTGCGTACTTTCGTATTTTGTTATCATCGTATTTTCTCTTTGTGGAGTAAGTGCTATCGGTATGCATTCATCTCATCTCAAAGCTACCGCCGGTGTTATCAAGCTGACCGATCGAGGACCGACGTTTTCTGGTCGTTCTCACAAACCAGCAATGGTGGCAAGCATACACAGACCAAGAGCAGCACTCGTGGGTGGCCAAGGGTCTCTACTCCTCCCCCAGACAAGCGTTGGCTGTGCACTGCTCGTTCCCTGTACGCTGCTCGTTCCCGTGGCCCCGTTCTGCTACTAAGGCGTTCAACTCGAACTGTTTTAGGGAGGTTCAGGACATGGAAGCGACAGCGGGCAACGTGGACGATGCCTGGACCAGGTGCTGTAGTTCGCTAACATCCAATTAACAACTAAAGTGTTGTGTGCACCCTTGTGTTTCAGGTACGCCTACGAATGCTCGGCGGACCCCTATTTCATTCAGGCGGAAACTGGGTTGGCTGGCCAGGCTTACAACGAACCTTATGCTGAGTGGTACGCCACGGACAACGGCCCTCTGTTCTACCAGCCGAGCTATGCCAACTATCCCATGGCGCCTTTGGTTCCTGGACCGCTGGGTGCCTTCTTCACTTCGAACGTTCTGCAGCAAGTGCTCAGTGCCTCGGAGACCATAGCCAACGCCATGCGCGGGCTGCCTCTTGCAGTTGGTTAGTTACCGCATATCCGAGTGCCTCTCTAGTCGCTACTTCAGAACCGATGCTCGAGCCGCCGCAGGCTTCTGTGCCGCAGCAAGACGAGGGATGGAAGCGCGGTCAGCGTCTCCGCAAAAAGCCCCAGAAGGAAGAGATGCCGAAGCGCTGCATCCTCGCGAGTCGCATCAAGAAGAAGCCCGTGCGCCGTGCACAGACCACCGACCAGACCGACGAGGCTCTTGCTGACCTCGAGAAGCTCTGCGCTCGCTTCCACGACTTCCGCATGCGCCGAGGTAGAAGTCAGATACACCAGCTCAATGTGGCAGCTATTTTTCTAGGCTTTGCGCAAGCCGACGTCGGTGAGGCCATGGGCCACCTCTTCGGCGTGCCCTTCTCGCAGACGACCATCTCGCGCTTCGAGGCCGTGAACCTCTCCTTCAAGAACATGTGCAAGTTCCGGCCGCTGATCATGTACTGGATGAACCACGTCCGCCGCAACGGTCTCTACGGCCTCGACTACATCAAGAACCACAACAGCGGATGGCAGGTCAGACAGCCGTACCTTGCACGACACCCACGTCCGGTTTAGGACGAAGACGACGACGCGCTGGAGGAGAACCTGACGCAGGAGGACATGGACACCGTGAACGAGTTCCTCAGCCTGGACCGTCCCCCGGTCCCGGAGCCGGACCTTCCCATGCCGCGACTCCGCCTGCGACGTCGTCGGACCGAGCTCACGGTGGAGCAGCGGCAGTACCTGCTCGACTGCTACCACAAGGAGGATCACCCCACCGATGACCAGCTGAGGGCGATCTCCGCGCAGATGCAGCTCGACTTCTGCGTAAGCATTTGAGGAACAGTTCGAGCACCTTCGATACTGAGCTTCACGCCGCCTTGGCTCTTTCAGGTCGTGAAGGTGTGGTTCGCGAACTGGCGTGCTCGAGAGCGCAGATCCATGAGGGGCTAACCTGGACGTCCACCGCGCTCATCGCCACCTCCGATATCCCCTCGTAATGAGCCCTTTTTCGTATTCGCTGTATTGTCTGTTTGAATGGCCCTAATAATCGAGCCCCACCGTGTTTATTTGTACGGCTATAGCCAGTGCGGTCAAAGAAGCGAAAGCTACGCCCCTTAGCTCCCTCCCATATTTGGCCTTGTACGAATGTCAAGCGACAATGTCGCGGAAGCCTGAGAATAAATATTTTGAACCAACGACTTCGCGTTTGCCTACAAGCTCGTCATACGCTTACCCGCTGCTATTGTGGCTGTAAGAGGTTCCTCATTCTTTACCCAGTTTTTATTGCACTGCACAGCTACCAAGCATTGCATGGTCCGTTAAAGCAGGATAGATAGGTACAAGTACATCAAACGAAAAATATTATGAGCAAGCGGTCCATCAGGGCTCTACATGAACTTCTCGTTGGTGGGATCGCTTCGGCGACGGGCCTTTTCCGCCTGCGCGTCAGTGGCCGTTTGAGAATGCAACGAGCCTCGATCGCGAGCTTGGTGACCCTCTTCTTCTCGAATCTCCTTCATCTTCTGCTTCATCGAAGACTACAATACGACTGTTAGTCGCCTCTTGCTTAGCCTAACGAAGCAATGCCTACTGGATCATACAGCTAGTACAAGCAGACTCTTGTGAGCGTCTTCCATCCAATTTTGATCGCTTTACCAACCTTTACTAACGGACTGTCCCGAGGAAGAAGCGCATAAATCTTTATTCCTTTTTAGGCCGGAAGCAAGATCGTGACTGGTTGGGATTACAAATTATCGTTTGTGGGGCCACTCATGCGGCGCGCTTTGTCCATCTGGGCCTGATTAGCAGTTGCCGAATGCAAAGAGCTCTTGCCGCGTGCTCTAATGTCGCGGGCCTCCTCCTCCTTTGCCTCCTTGCAAATCTGGTCCATTTTCCTTTCGACTCTGCCCTGTAACTGATGAAGCGTTAGTAAGTCGCAGCAGCTTACTTAAACTATGCGAGTTTTGAAGGACTGTGCGCTGAATGGACCAAGGGAGTTTATTCAGCAAAAATAAAGGGTAATTCAATCACAAGCGGCTTATTTATTGACCGGGTTTCCCATTCGGGTGTAGTCCTTGTAGGCGTGGGTGGACGTGTCTGTGTGCTTTTCGATTTTCCGTGCGGCCTTCTCCAGCGCCTCTTGACCAGGGGCCGACTCCTGACGGAGCGCATGACGCGGATCGGACTGCTCTGGGCGCTTCCTCAGCCCCTCCTAAGTTACAGTGGTCTATGCTGGTCAAGAAACGCTGGGTCAGGCGCATTGTCGGTACAGTGTGCGCTGTGGACTGCTTACCTTTGCTTCGTGAGCTTGCTCCTTCGCATAGTCCTTGGCCTCCCTGGCCTGCTCCTTCGCCTGACCAGTGGCCTCCTTCACCTTCTGCTTGGTCGCTTCGTAGGCTTCCGCGGCTTTGTCCTTCACGGTTCCGAGCGTGTCCGACGTCTTCTCCTGAAACTCATTAGTTTTTCCACTGACTACGATATCATGAGGATTTGATCTAACAGTAAGCTGCAGTGTACCTTTGCCTTCTCATACATGTCGGAGGCCTTCTCCTTCACGGCCTCGAACGCATCGGACGACTTGTCCTTTGCCGTTTCGTAAGCGTCGGCTGCCTCGGACTTCGATTTCTCGTAGGCATTGGCGGCCTTGTCCTTCACGGCCTCGAACGCGTCGGACGACTTGTCCTTTGCCGTTTCGTAGGCGTCGGCAGCTTCGTACTTCGATTTCTCGTAGACATTAGCAGCCTTGTCCTTCGTGTGCTGGTAGGCCTCAGATGCCTTGTCCTTTGTCCTCTGGTAGGTGTCCTGTCGAACCACTGCGGATGCGGAGATTGAGCGAGTGTTGACTAAAAGTGATTAATAGTAACGTCATCTCAATCAGCTCATGTTCCGCTGCGTACGGACTTACCTCCAGCCATAAGGCGGGTAATTGCACGAGCGGAGATAGCGGTAGACGAAAGCATTGTGTTTTTTTAAACTAAATTGGAGACTCATAAGGGCACAAGGTTTATGTCGCGCAATGCATCTTCTTTAAAGCATGCGCTACTATATCACAAAGAAACAAGTTACGGAAAGTTTCTACATCAGGTATTCGTATGCCACTGTGAGTTTAGAAGACGACTATTAAATATCACCTGCTGGGTGAAGACGTGAGGCTAAAAATGGGTTGCCGCTGACGCGACTCCCAGACAGCCACGCGGCGGCTGCGAAAACAAGCTCTAGCAAAACAGTAAACAACCTCGTAAACAACATCGCGTAGCGGCGTGCTGGAGGAGGGGCGACGAGTGCGACAAATACGCGTTCACTTGTCAAGCAGGGATTATTCTTGGACTGAACTCATGGACTTTTTGTCGCTAAGAACTGTCTAAAGATCAATGAGTGATTTAAGACAACACACGCATCGCGTGGCGTAAACATTGCATATCGACTGCTAACTCGTTCCAAAGTCAACTTGAGGATGAAGTCGCGCATCCGTATAGAAAAGGTTCCGTTTACTTGTTGGACACAACCAATTTTCACAGTCATTAAGCAGCAACACATAGCGGACTGGAGCAGGAAGCACCAGCGCCACTGCATTTCGAGCACGGGGATCCTGGTGTGTAGATTTGCTGATTCAGGAAGTTTCCACTAAAGGTCTGGCTTCAAATTCTTCGCAGGCCACAACACTTACGCGGGTGAGTAGTTGCACACAACGATGGTGAAGCCGCCTTGCGAGGTGCATGTCTGCACACCGCATCCGATCTTCGTCGTCTTGGCCCAGGCCATCTGCGACCAGTGACCGATGCCTCGGTTGAACTCTTCAGAGGTCAACACCGGGTTGGACGGGTTAGAGATGCCATAGTCGGCCAGCTCCTTCCACCAGAGGTCGGCCGCGGCCTTCAGTGCGGTGGCTAAAGGTCCACGATTGATTGATCAATGGAACGCGTGGTGACAGTCATACATGCATCCTGGCTAGTGCTGTACCAGTACAGGTTTTCGCCAGTGTTGTTGCGCTGAGAGGAAGACGAGTGCTGGAACACGCAACCAGAAGCCCACTTTTGAGCGATTGCTTCGATACCGGTGTCGTACTTCTAAAAATGCGAACATGCATTGACTCCTTCATGATGTGGCTTCCTCTGAAGTCGATAAGACTGTGTAGAACATACAAGCAGATTCACGTCGGCGCCCTGCAGCAGCTTAGCGCCTCCTTTGTTGACGGCACTACCGCTGGCCAGCGTCTTCCTGTAGTTGTTGTGGGCATCGAGGGCGACCTTCCTGTCTGCATCGGTCAGCGCGTTCGCACCTAGGGATTCAGGTGGTCCGTGTCAACGACTTTCGATAGTGGCCATTGCGTAGAGTCACGCATTCATCCGTTTCCTAAGACCCTAAGCGGAAGCTCTTACCTGCGATAAAGACAGCAAGCAGCACGGGAATCATCGTTGCTTCGGCAGGGACGCAGAACCACTGGAATGATGACTGCATGTTTCCTCTGGGGTCTTAAGTACTGGAATCTTGATAAGGCCAATATTTGCTCAGGCATATCCGCGAACGCTTACGGAAACCCTAGATCTAGGGCCCGTTAGGCAAAGCCCCCATTATGGCCCACATTGTTTTCGTTATCAGTGGTAAGCGAACGCTTATGGGTATTTGGACAGGTGCGAACACCACTTTATTGGAAAAAAGGCCGAGAACAGCTTCCGTCGGATCAGATCTGTCGCCATAGCCCTCTAGTCGACTGCGAAAATAGGAACAAAGTCGAATAAGGGCAACATAGTAGTCAACAACGACGACTACTCGAGAGTCAGGAACCTGGGCAAATATAGGGGTAGGTAAGCGTCGTGAACAATAAGTTTTTTATCCATTGGTACAGCTATTGTAGATAGCGCGTGACCTTGAACTTAGGCAAAGGGCACAGATGAATTGAAATTTGAGCGCCTGAGGCAGCAAAGAGAAAGAGCACCGATTTGACCAGTTCTGCGGCTGCGGCCTTGAGAAGCAAAATGCTTACACCATCCCCAGCAGTGCGACGTCGGATGATAGAATTCTGAGTTTTTTCTCTAGCATTAAACGACTATGCACGTTTGCGACAACCCACTACAACACTATCAGGTGCCTCGCTAAGCATCCCAACTAGAAGAAGTGTAAGTTGACTTAGACCACGCTGTGACCGTTGGATAAATGCTGCCATCGCATCCATATTGACGCAACCGACACTAATCGGATTGTGAGAGTCTATATTGCCGTATCGGCCACAGTTCGGTCTCCACTCGCGCACGAGTACGTGTGAGTCAGCAACTAAAGCAAACTTCGCAAGTGGCGTTTTCAGCTTTAAAACGGTGCGGTTTTCTTACGCTTATTAGTTTCCTGTTCGATTCTGTCATGAACGGCTACGAGCAACAAAATACGCCGACTAAAGCAGAGTTTAAAGGGGCACTACTTGTTCTTTACCATATAAGCAGAGTTCGACCTTGAGATGCACTTCTTGCGAGTGCCAATCCAGGTAAGAGCCATGACATGGCATCTCAACCCTCTACGGGTATGCAAATCCTCCACTAAAGGAATTTAATATTTCCAAAAATGACAGCAAACGCCATTGTACATTTCGACGTTACTGCTGTATCTTACCTTCGCTACTATGCTGCAGCACTGAAGGTCCTCTCTTTTTGTGCGTAGCGGGATCAGCGGCAATGTGTCTTCTCACGGTCACTCTTCTGATGGCCACCTTTCTGTTGCCGGTCACGATCGCCGCCACCCAAAGCGCTTTGCAGTGTCGCTTCGTTAACGCCAAAGGCCAAAATGAGGGTGAGTTTGGCACCGGTATATTTTACAATAAGGCGACTGTTTTAGATAAACGATGGTGCGACGTCGAACCGTCCGCTTGCATGTCCGTTTTACTAAGACGTCCTGGTGAAGAAAGCTGGTTTCTGAAGAAGTAAGTATATTGAGGGCCGATTCGCATAGTTGTCGCGGTGATTTAGAGGCTGCTCACGCTTGAACGGACCCAATTGTTCCCACACCGCTGTGTGGAGTCGGATCTACGATATCTGCGAAGTTCACTGCTGCAATACCACCCTCTGCAACGACACACCTACGGAATGGAGCGCTCTACTTTCGGGACACCACTCACAGAGCACTTCCACTAAATGCGCGTATGATGGAAAATTTGCCGTCACCGAGGCTCCGTACGTGGCACCTTCTCGTACAACTACGACAAACATTGATCTTCCGGACACGACCGCTTCTCACCGCAACAGGAGTGAAGTCGGCACAACGTTGGAGGTCCAGCATACAACCACGCCTACTGACAGTATAGCGTCAGCGTCACAGTATAGTTTCGACACAGCGTCAGGAGTTCAGACCACTGACAGTGCAGGTATGTGCTTCTGTATTCAAGGGCGAACTTGCTCTCCTTGCTATGCATTCAACTGAATGTTTAGGGTTCCCGATCTGGGCAGTCATCGGGATCGCAGTAGCTGTGCTAGCCTTCGGCGTCTGTCTTGTCCTCTTAATCGTCGTGATTGCATGCTGCGGCCGCGGGGATAGCGAACAATCATCTGCGGAAGAACGATCCACGCTGGTCCAAGTTTCTGCTCGTGCAAGCGAGGATGAGCCCACGGATCGCACTCAGTACATGAGGTCCCAGCGTAGCAGCGAACCCGATTTGTCGCGCCGTCTACCACCTGCCATATCGTCACAGCGCTCCAACCTGGAATACTCGCAACTGTCAACGTCTGAACGGAACAGCAGCGTGGTCATCTCTCAACACTAGTCTATGCTACTTCGTGCTTGAACTGACTTGACTATCAATAAATTTCTCTGAACCACAAACTTATACTTATACCTGCAAAGACTGATATCCAACATCTTAAGCAACTGCTAACACAGTCCTTTTATGTCCTCTACCGGCCGACATGCGCAAATAACAAAGAGTACAAAGTGAGATCGTCTATGCTATACTGTCGGTAGGAGCGTGCTAGGAACCGATGCCGAGGAAGCGTCCAACTGTCTTGAGTTTCCTTGCAATGGAGTGGAACCTTCCTGGCTCCGACGTGCTGCTGGCCCCGGGAGATGCCCCCAGCGGACCCGCAGCATCCATGGGCAACGTCTCCTCGATGGGAGAGTTTGGCTCGCAACCTAGCTTCCCGTACGAAGGCACCTGCAATAAAGATCGCATTGAGGTGCTGCATGGCTTGGCGGTCACCTTGTGGTCGAAATAGTGACGATGGTCCGCGATGTACGTTTCGTACTTGGATAGTTCGAACGACAAACTATCGCTGCAGTCGAAGTCTTCGTTCTTCGGAGTCCCAAGGCACTCGAAGTATTGTGCTCCTGGCCCCATTCCTTGCGGGTACCTGAGGAGATAATGTTGTGCTCACTACACGTACAAGCAACGTTACCATATTTCTGTGCCATGGTGGTAGGCTTTATCACCGTGCGGGTCGCAGGGCTTGCTGTCGTCCTTCGGCTCTACTCTCGGGTCGTCCAGCGTCTTATCGCAAGCCGGCATATGCGGGACGATGTCGAGACGATGCACAACGCGAAAGCTTAAACCACATTTTACACCATTAAGGTGGCTTTCGCCGAAGGCAGGCAACGTATCTTCCAGCAGTTAGACCTTACCTGTGAGGCACAAGTTCATCGTGCTTGGCGGCAAACTGTGCTGTTCCAACGCGTGGCTGACCGAAAGTGTAGAGTTTGATCTGGTTGCTAGGACGGTGCCCATCCAACACGGTTCGAATCGCACCAAGCGACGCAAGCGCACCTCCAAGTGAGTGTCCGGTGAAGGTCACGTGGTAGTTCTAAGTACCGTCATGAGCTTCGAGCTGACAAATGATCTAAATTACCTTGTACGCCGGGTCCGCCAATACGGGCTCGATTCCCGCCCAAAGTGTACCGAGCGCATGGAAGAAGTATCGATTAACCTGAATAATACATCCTTCGTACCGCCTCGAGCTTACTCGAAGCCATACCTTGCCGACTCCAAAGAAGTCCAGTCCCGGCTGAAGTGACTGCCATCCTTCGATGAAGAGTTGCTTCTTCGTCTTCGTACCACGGAAAACGACGATCACCTCGCGAGTGGAGTTGGAAATTACGATGTAGTAGGAGCAGCTGCTGCTGTATGCGTCACAGCGTTGTAGGCTCGACGTGTAGAGTTTCCATTGATGCGCTTGCGGTAACGTCCTAAAGTAAGCAACGACGATGAGAGGTGGCTCACACCAAGCATGGATGAAGGAAAACTTTTCCGTTTAGTCTCCGAGCGCACAAAAACGAACCTGTTAACACAGACTTCCGGCGTCAAAGAGTAGGCTCCTGCCGCTAGATTCAACAATTGTTTCGCATATTGTTCGTTGTACTGCGTTCGCTTCGGCAAAGGATTAGCGGCGACACAAGCGAAAATACAGAAAAATACCGGCAGGTAACGCATGGGTGAACGCGCACCCGGCAGGACGCGTGTTGCGCACCGGCTGAAAATAATGAGTGTGGCTCGTTCAAGAGCATGGACAATAACCGTCAACAGTGCAATAAAATCTGTCAAATCCAGCTCTTCTTAAAACGAGCATAAGGCCGCAATCATGCCCATCGCCCTTAAGTTTGGCTGTAAGAAGTTCAAAGACGGGAAAAGGGACGAATTAACGACAGTGACTCACGGCTCAAGCGGTATGAAGAGAACGTGTTCGCAGCCGCCGCACGGAAGTGGGTAGCGCGCGGGTGGGAAATCTGCAGCGACAAAAAGTTTGTTGCTCAAGAGAGGCCGAAAGTGCGCGTTCTATGCGATACTGCATAACGACATAGTCGCACAAGGTCGTCGCACTCGAGAAATAATGGTAACCGAGAAGATCATATGGCATACATTTACCGGTGAACTTTATAAAAGACCAGCTAAAGAAGCAGTTCATTTAACGACCCTCATTTAATGGCTCTAACCGTTAAGCAACTGCGACCGTTGAGGGTCGCGAGAACGTGGCCGGTGCGGTTTTTTGTAAGTGAATGGCCGCGCAGATTAATCGCAGAGCGCGTCGAAATTCCCGATTGAATACGAACACAGTGACGGGGCTGATCATGTTGTTCGTCACGCAAGTGAGGTTCGTGACGAAATTTATCACGTAAGTCCACTGGCCAGCGGGCGGTATGAGCTGGCTGGTTTGGAACGCGAGGTTCTGCGCCTGCAGTGCGCCGTTTATGCATAAGCTCTGAAAAGAATGATTCATCCACTTAACATGCATTCCATTCTGGTTACTTGCAAAAGGAAACGTTTCTCAGCGGTTCGAGAGCTCGGGCCTGCCACAAAGTGGACCCCGTGCAGGTTCATGCGTCGCGCTTGCTTCAGGTCGACGTGGATTTTGGCGAAGATGAGTACATGCGAAGCAAGGATGATAAAGGGCAAGAAGGTAGAGCTGTAGAACGCGACGTACTAAACCTTTAGATAACTAACTTCCTTCTTGAAGCAGGCAGTCTACGACCGCTGTGGAACGGTCGTCAAGAGATAAAAAGTGACCGACCTGTCTTATCAAAGGTCCAGTGACTCATGTCGACGCAGTTGTGAAAATAGTAAAATCCTAAAGAGCAAAGGATTCTCATGTTTGCGTAGCGCTTACCGGTCGAAGAAAAGTCCTTGTGACAGCCACCGACGTTTATGGCGGTCACCATACACGCTACGTACAACCAACAGAGACCGACAGTACTGGAAGCTCAACGAGTCCTTCAGACTATGGGCCGATATAAGGTAAGACCTACACATAAATGCGCGGACGTTCGAATAACAATTTGTCCAAGCGGGGCCAGTAGAACACGCGGAATCTGTTGAGCGTTAGCAGAAAGTTGAAGTAGAGCGTACCGTTATAGCCAATGGTCTCAAGCGTTGCAAGCACATGGAAAGTCAAGGAGTGTCCATAGAGCTAAAGGTTTACCCGGGTTTGTAAATGAAGAAGCGGGACGGCGAGTACCTACATCATAGCCCATAAACGTGATTGGCACCGCAATGGACATTTGGCTGATTTGCGCCAGCAGATCGCTGACGGCAAGCTGCCATATAATGAGGTAGAAGGGCACTCGCCCAAACTTTGAGGAGTTCTGAAAGAAAATGCGCATTCCGCTAGTTGGCGCATGCTGTTACGAATGAATCGCCTACCATGCCAAGAACGATCATCATCAAGGTATTCAGAGTAATTGCAACCGTCACAATCATCAAGTAAGACGTTGCGCCGGTCATGCGAAGCCACGTCCATGCGGGGTCGATCTCTGGAAGCGCGCCATCCATGCTCAGAAGCTTTCTTCTGCTAAGAAAGTAGCGGCTGCCAGAACGACACTAACAGGAAAGTTACCAGACACTACTAAGGCAACGAACGGGTGAGCAGGTGTCAATCATTTTCACAATAAGCTGCTGGTTGACATAATTTTTATGCTAGACTAGGTGATTGCGAACACATAATTATGCACCCGTCGTACGTAGTTACCAAGAGATTGTCTTTGCGCATACGTCAGCAGGTTGTCAGCTGTTGACATCTGATGTCTGATACGCATAAAGTCTTTGTGCATAAGAGGCACAGTTCCTGATCTAGCTGACATTGCATTGCGTCAGAACGGTTCATTATGGAGCACAATGATTACGCGGGAAAATTCGTAATGTGACCTAGGATACTTATGCACAGCTACGTAGCCACGAGCGATGCAAAGTTTATTTGGTCCACACGATGCTCATCGATTGATACATACGATGGATAGATAACGGAATCACTCTCTAATCGCTTCTGTCCAACGGTGAACGAAGGGATGGCGCGGAAGCCTTCATCCATGAATCGTCCTTGACAGACTGGCTGAAACGAAGAGTTCAGTGCAAAGAGCGTCATGAGTGCGTGTCACTTACGACTCCACAGGTGACTTGACGGTTCTCTTCACGCTCTTCGTTTGCAATGGTGACGATCGCACGTTGTCTCTTCGGAACTCTCCAGTAGCTACCGCTACGTTCTTATGAAGCACGCTTGTGTTGGCTAAACATTATAGTCGGAAAACCCCGCCTGGCAGATAGGTAGGTAGCTCGGCATATCGCCCTTACCGTCGGAATGATCAGGAGTTTGCGCATCGTCATTTTCGGCGTCGTTCGTTTTGCGCTTTTTGCAGCAGCAGCAAAACGACATGCCCAGAATGATGCCGACGAGGAGAGCACCAAGTCCGGCAGTGAGCCCAAGAAGCCATCGTGGAAACCTGAAGGCCAACACGCACACTGGGACTACTACTGTGAAGACGTACTTATCGCACTCGAAGAGAACGACACCGGTCCAGTTCTTCAGCCGCAACGCGTCCGAAAATTTTTCATCGTAGCGAACCGAGCGACATTCGAAAGTACACCCATCCGAGCTTTCGGCCTTGCACTCAGGTGAAGTGTAGTAGGTGATCGCGTCAATCGTAACGTTGCGGAAGTTGGCGTTGTGACACGCAACTCGCGCCGTTACTGTCCTAAACTTCATATCTTTCATGCGCATAGGTCGCGGAAAACGTACGTTGAACGGGTCGTGAGTGTAGCTGTTGACGCACCGAAGATCTTCCCTTGTTGCATACATTAAGAGAAGATTGTGAAACTCGACCGACGAAATTCTCCCGCATGCTGACGATGCATTGCACCGTGTCTAAAGAATTAGCTTGCTAGCACAAAAATCCGAAAGAACTGACATCGTTACGATGTCTGACGCATTCGTCGACCGACGAACAGAAAAGTTCACCATTATAAGTGGGCCAGCAGCCAACCGGAAGCGACGACTTGGTAGGACAGCAGCTGGACGAGGTGGTTGCAGTAGTCGGCGCAGACGTATCGTTGGAGGACGTTGCAGTCGTACCGTTTTGCAATGGAATATCCGTAGCGTTTGACGTCTGAACTCATGAACAGAATTCATCACAGTGCTTACGGAATAACGTACCGATGGCATCGAAAGGCATGGGCTGTCAAACAAAAGAATAACGACAGCGACAAGTGTAGAATGCATCACGACCGAAAGTAAGGAATGGCGGACGAGCACACATGTCGGAGGATGGTTTACACGATAAGTAAATTTTACAGTTAGCGCAAGTGTACTATCACGTACATTTATGGTGGCCGAGTGTCAACATGCTTTTCAAAGTGTGAATGGAGCGTCTTCAATACAAAGCTACTGGCTATTTCAGTCGCAAAAAGACTACATGAACAAGATACACGCTTATTTAAACCACGGTTTGTACAGAGGCGACGTTTTTACAAAATCGTGCAATGTTAAGTATCGTCATCTCGCTTATTCCACTTTCGATGCGGTGGATGCTTCGGACTGCGATGAGCAGCGATTGCATGTAAACGGGCACTGATCAGTCATCAAGTCGTAATAAATCTAGACTAAAATGCAACGGAACTCGGCAAGGCACATACCGTATTGTTACAAAGGTACGGCACGTATGGGCAGTCCTCGCCTTGGTCGGCGCATGCTTCTGAAGCAAACCGCTTACTGTTTCTCGTTTTAAGACGGCACTGATATCGAAATACTGTGAGTTCAACTACCACTTACGTGGAGTTGTTCCAGCCGTGCTTGTGATGGTATCATCGAGATTCGCGCAGAAATTGCGACTATGCGGGCATTGATCCATCATTAGGTCGTGGTAAATCTGGCAGTTACTTGGCGAAGCTTCTCAGATGATCAATGTGGTATGGGTTTACCGTGTGGTTGCAGAGGTAGGTTACGTAGGGGCAGTCTGATCCCTGATCGTCACAGTGGGTGGCCGTGGGAACCCTTGTGCTCGGCTGGGAGGTCGAGAAAGGAGAGGACGCTTGTAAGGTACTGGAAGCGGACCATGATGTGCTAGTGGAATCGCTGGTTGCATTTGTTAGAGAAGTTGTAATTGACGCTGCAGTGACCGTCGACATAGTGGAACTCGTCCTTGAGCCTAAGACAGCCATAACATGAGGGGGACAGCTCGTTGTACTTGCAGCAGTACACCGTTCCCTGGAGATCTTCGCAGCCAAGCTTAGGGTCAGCTCTGCATTTACGAGTTTGCGCGTCGCATTCTAAATCGTTAGCATGCTATACCAGTGACGTATAGCATCTCACTTGTGAATGCATGAACCCCGTCGCTACACGTTTGCCGTGGTCCTCCGTACGTGGTTGTTGACTGTGTCGTACTTGTGGTTGTTGTTGTTGTCGTCGTGGTTGTTGGCTTCAGTCCACCTTAAAGCGCACGTGGTATGTTGGAGGTCCTTTCTTCTTACAGCAATAGAGACCTCCATTGACGGCCTCGCAACCAAGCTTTGGGTCTTCCGTACATTCCATTGTGTCCTTGTCGCATTCTAAATGAGCTTAGCCTGGGAGTTTATGCTTGTGTATGTCATAGGCCTTACCGGATATTGGTGGGCCTCCATCACTACAGGGCTCAAAATCTTGCGCAAACTTTCTCGGCACTAGAACAAGTAGACATAAATAGAAAAGTAGCAAATGTCCTCGAGTCATACAGAAACCTCAGGCGCCGAGTGCGTGGGCCGATTTCCGCCAGCTCATAGAAATAGAAGGATCGCCCTTATTATGAACTCTTTTTTCGTTGGTGGATCGATCCACAACTGCTGGCTAGCCTAGCTGTGTAAACAGTTTTGCATCACAATGACATGCATCAGACGCATGGCTCCAGGCCACGATAGTAATGGAAGAATCTGAGTAGAAAGCCAGTTAGCCGACAAAGGCCTGTGTTATTATTAGCCGTTTTCAGCGAGAGCACGCGCAATTTATTAACATCTAATTCAAACAGCAGTAACCGCATTGCTCGTGTCGGCGCGTGCGTCATTGTTACCAACGACAAGCTTGTACAGTGCTTTACCGTAGCTTCCAGCGAACTCGCAGAGCACGGATTCCAGCGAGTCGCGGTACATTTGCTGATACGCCTCACGGATGTCCGCCAGATCCTCTTCGGACCGCGAGACGATGATGCGAGTGACGTCGCGGTGGCTCGGTTCGAAACCCTAAGAGAGCATCATTCGCGTCGGCAGTTCTGCTCGTACTAACCCCAAGATACTCGTTGAGCTTCTCCGCAAAGAAGGCCGGCTTGTTGCGCATCAGCTTGATCACCGTCAGAAGCCAACTGTCGACATCTTTTAGATCGAACTCCTTTTCAACGTAGTTCTCGATAGGGTTTCCAGTGAGCTCTTCGTACTTCTTGAACACTGCTCGTAGCTGAGTGAGGCTGTGATCTGCGAGTATCTCGCAGAAGGAAAATGCCTTATCGTGGGCAGTGTGCATTTTTTCTACCAACTGTCGCGTACACTAAAGCATTTAAAGGCGGATGACGCGAGTATCCTCAATAGGTACCTTTTCCGTTTTCGTGGCATCGACGTCGCCGTGCTCACCTACAGTCAGTGCAACGTGGAATCGGTGATAGTTCTTCTCGCTGTGCTTGCACAAGTCTTCCACCAGTTCCGTTCCGTACGCTCGCTTATATGCCTCTTTCATTTTGGCGAGCCTTTCGCCGCACCTGGTCGCAAGGATCTCATTGAGCACTGGCTCCTTCGTCTGGACATGCTAAAAATCTGAAGGCATTGAAAGATTGTGTTTGTTCTGCTAACCGATATGGCATGGTGCACTTCACGCGCGTCGAATTCTTCTGGTAGTTCTAGAAGGGCGGTCACAAGCTCCTTGAAATTACCCCACAAGTCGGAATTCATGTCTTTTCGTAGATCCTTGCCGTACAGTTCATGGTACTTCTTCACTATTAGTTGCCGCTAAAATCACCGTAGAGTTGGGTGCACTACAGTTGGGCATTTGTTGTTTGGGCATTTTTCATTTGGGCACTAATTTTGTTTGGGCACCATGTTCATTTGGGCACCTTTTCAAATGGGTATTTTCATATGGGCACTATTTCAAATGGGCATTTTCGATTGGGCACTACTTCAAATGGGCATTTTCATATATAGCTTCACATTCGCTACGTCGCAGGTGCGCTTTGGCGAAAGTTCTGGGGCAAGCTGGTGCTAGTCCGTGGACAAATCCTTTGAGTGATCTGTGATTGCATACGACTTCTGACTCTAGTATTTGTTTGCTCGGCGCAAGCAGATACTAGAGTATACTATACTAGATACCCAAGTAACCTGCGGTAATGCTGAGAGCCCTCCCATGTGGACTCAGGTGCTTGTTGCACGTGGCGCGAAGCGCCACGTGCCCCGCCGCGTAGCGGCGG
>JNEY01000022.1:568924-657725 GCA_020875895.1 Aphelenchus avenae
GGCTCGGTATGGGGACGCCAAGAATGGACCGTCGGTTTGTAGCGTTCCGCTGTGGCACGACAGGTTTGTATGACGCTGCAAGCGCCTCCCGTTCCGTGTCGCTTGGGACAGGCTCCAATGCATTCTTACTTCGTTCCGGGTAATCGTACTTTGCCGATTGGCACGTGGACCGCCCATTTGTACCCGGCATTGTTTAGTTCGGATGTGTGGGTGAACACATGAATGTGGACAAGCAGGATTTTCTGAAAATGTCTGGACGGTAGAACAGTGATGAGGTAAGCAGCAGAAGTCTAGTGAGGATGTCTTGCACATGAACCAATTTTTCAGCCGCGACTACAATCTCACGGTCAAGGATAGGCTAAAGAATACCTTCGACCTATAGTGCTACCGTCCTTTGGTTGGTCACTATGGTGAGAAAGCGCATTCGAAAACCGATGACAAGATCATGCACGACGTTCGCACGAGAAAGTGCAGTGCATAACGCTACCACCTACAACGGTTATACCTAAACCACCTTGCTGATCCTGCCCGCATTCCCTCGCTGTTCATATTGTTAGTGACGCGAGAGACACATTACATGACGACTTAAAGTTCAGCGGTCCTTCTACGCCTACTGGATGGTCTCGATGGGCATGTCATCTTTACACGATACTCGCAACCACGTACTCACTCTTGCTCAGTCAAATAACTTTGGGTCGTAACCACTGGTCTTTGTCAGCCTTTGCCCATAGGTAGTACAGTTGAGTAAGTCAGTAAACATGACAGTAGGAACTTGCTGCTAACAGTGGCGAAGGATCGTTCTGTTGACGTCAGCGGAACATGTCTTGAGCCATGCGGCGCATACGGATTATTCGTCACAAAGCTATGTTTTTGTCTTGCATGCATGAACAGTGCCAACATTATTGTGCACGCTTCCAATTCTGGGGCCAGAATAACACGTGTCTTTCCAAAGACAAGACGATACAAGTCAGCGACCAAGTTGGACAGCTTCCAATCCCACTCTTCACTTGCTGTCATTGTGGCTTTTATCTTATGACCGGAACACGGAAGAACATGCCCCAGTCAGCGAGTAATTCTCTGCAAAACTGGGCCCACGTGACCCGAGCATGTGGCTCTGAGAAACCAAGCGCGGTAGAAAGGACAGACAAATGGATGGATGTGTGACCTCTAAGAATTGACCCAGTGATAAATGTCAAGAGCACTCTGAAGTCTTAACAATCGATTCCAGTGGCCGGCCGCTGGCCATAAAACAAGCTGTTACAGCAAAGTTGTGGTTGCTGTTAATTTGCTGTCTGAAACCTTGTTTTGTGTTTAAGTTTTAAGAAGCTTAAGCGTTTCGTACGTCATCATTCTGTAAACTACTTAATCCTTTATCTACCGTCGTCAGACTGACACTTACAGAACACCGTGCTACACAATGAAGCGGATAGAATCGCTCAAGGGTCTCCTTCCGCCACACATGCTGGTCTACTACAAGAAACCATTGCTGATCGAGCGAGGCCATATGCAGTACCTGTGGGACACTGAAGGCCGCAAGTACCTGGATGTTCGTAACTAAACTTAACTTCAGTTTAAGAGGTTAGGTTACTTAACTTGAAGAGGATCCTGATTTAGATGTTCGGAGGAATAGTAACGGTCTCGGTCGGGCACTGCCATCCGTAAGCCCAGATGTTCGCGTTCACAGTTTACCGTAAGCAACTTAGGAAAGTTAACGAGGCGGTCAAGAAGCAACTCGACAAGCTGTGGCACACTACCAACATCTACTTAACGTCACCAATGTTCGAATATGCAGAGAAACTTACTGCGACTCTACCCGAGCACCTTAAGGTAATGCGAACGCCTAAGGATCCCAACGTTCTACCATCTTCTCTTCAAACGCATTACGCTGCCTTGCAGGTTTGCTTCTTCACCAACTCCGGCTCAGAAGCCAACGACTTGGCGCTCCAACTGGCTCGCCTTCATACTGGCCGCTTCGATGCGCTCACCCTGCGTAACTCGTACCACGGTCTTACACAGACGGTGATGGGCGCCAGCAACGTCGGTACCTGGAAGCAACCATTTGCTCACGGCTTCGGTATCCTCAAGATGATGTGCCCAGATCCGCAAAACGGTCCGTGGGGAGGCTCTAAGTGCAGAAGTTCGCCAATACAATCAAAGACAAGGACGTGTAACTGCGGGCAAGGTATGCAGAGGAATGTCACCGCAGATCAAACTCCGGCCTAGAGCCCACTTCTTTGAAAGTTTCGCAGATTTTGGCAACCCACGGGCGGTTATTTGGCCCATGGCCCAGCCCAGTGTCATGGGATGGAACAAACCTGAAGACAATGAGGCTATGCAACCCAATGGACTTCACAATCAGAGTATTGGTTTAGGGGAATGCGACGCATCGGAACGCTACCTAGATCAACTCCAGCAGAGTCTTCTGTACGACTTTCCGGCCAGCACGGGTCCTGCGGCATTCCTAGTAGAGTCCATTCAGGGTGTTGGTGGAACAGTTCAGTTCCCACGCGACTTCCTTCGCAAGGCGTTCGATATGGTGAAGGCCCGTGATGGCGTCTGCATTAGCGACGAGGTAAGTATATATACTGCGAAAGCGTATCGGGCAAAAGTACACCGCGACGTCCCGTTTCAGGTTCAAACTGGGTTTGGACGACTCGGTTCTCATTTCTGGGGCTTCGACGCGCAGGGTGCAAGCCCGGATATTGTCACCATGGCGAAGGGCATCGCCAACGGCTTCCCGATGGCTGCTTGCGTAACGACGCTTGAAATCGCGAAGAGTCTCGGGCGCGCCATAAGCTTTAACACGTTTGGTGGCAACCCACTAGCGTGCACGGCTGCTAAAGCAACATTAGAGGTAAGAAGGTCGGAACTAGGCTGACTAATGCAACGCCTTAGGTAATCCAAGAAGAAGGTCTTCAAGAGAATGCCAAGAACGTCGGAACCTACCTTCTGAAACAATTGGCATGCATCGACTCGCCCTTCATCAGCGACGTTCGCGGGTCTGGTCTAATGATCGGAATGGAGCTGCGCGATCCCGATAGCGGTGAACCGCTCGCAGCCGCCGAGATTGCAGACCTGTTCGAAGCAACTAAGGAACGTGGCGTCCTCATCGGCAAAGGAGGACTGAGAGGAAACGTTTTCCGTTTGAAGCCGCCAATGTGCGTCACGAAGGAGGACGCTGACAAGGCGGTGGAGGCAGTTTCCGCTTCGCTGAAGGAGTTTGAGAAGAACAGAGGAAAGAAATGAAACCTTCGAATATTATTTGATTGAATCTATCGTCTACCTTATTCCTCTTCAGCTGTGTATGATCTCTTCGCAAGTTTCCTATGCTTAGCAACTACATACACTTTCGATATTCAGTGAGGCTCAACAAGCGAAAACTAAGGTGCTTTAAATGATTCTCCCATTAGTGTGTTGACAACTGAGTCGCATTTAATACTTCCTGAAGGCAACATAAGAGAACATTTCCTTTCAGTTCTTTTTACCATCCTTGTCAGCCAGCGTGCGCAAGCGGCACTAAGCAGGCGTAGGGGTTCTCCACCCAATGGCATGCCTAAGCCTAAGCAATAAGATAAACGGCACAAGACTGAGCCCATCGCTCAAGGTATGTACTGGCCTCCTCACTGAAAGAGAAGTTCACGACTGACGCCCAACCACTACTAAGTATAAGGAAGGCGTCCGGTTTGGAATGGAGCAAATGATCGGTGCCGGAGCCTGCGGACGATTGACGGTAACAGTTGCTGAAGCACGGAAGACGGAGCAGGCAGAAGAGCACTTGATTGGAGCCGATTATTCTCTTCCACGTAGCGCTGCCAGCGTCCCCGACTGACTTTATCAAAAATTTGCCTACGTATTATTCTCCTGACAGCAGTATAAATAGACGAACGTGCAACATGCCACCTGACGCTGTACTTTCTTCCATCGACTGCACTCCTCCAGCGATCGCGTGCTATAATGTCCAAGTCACTTCGCGTCGAGATCAAGGACAACAGCGTCGAAGACAAAGAAGCGGACGTTCGTATCTTTCCTGCCTCGCATTTTTTTACTTGTAGCGTTTAGGCTCCCTCCATCACGGACGATGTCAGGCAGGCCGAGTACTACTACGGCTTTATTCCGCGCACCGACATCGAGCCCTTGCTCCGCAAAGAAGGCGACTTCATACTACGCAAAACTGAGCAGCAGCCAGGTTCGTTCAACGTAACCAGCGTAAAAGATCACCTCAGGTTTAGGTCAGGTCGTGCTTGCCGTATCGGTCTTCTGGGACGGCACGGTCCGTCACTACATGATAAACCAGGACGAGCAGGTAGGTACTTACGTCCGGATCCCGTCATAAGGTTTACTACTTTCAGGGCTTATACATCGAGGGGCACCACGAGAAGACGGTGGGTGAACTCATCCAGTGGCATCGTTCGTCGCGTACCGCCCTCAACACCACCACCGGTGCGAAGCTGCGTCGCGCAGTGGAGCGTCCACCGTGGCTGCTCAACCACGAGAGCATCAAGCTGGCGGAGAAGCTCGGTGAGGGCGCCTTCGGTGAGGTAAGCGACCGCTGTGTTTTTCGCGCACCTTATCCCTGTTTAGGTCTATCTGGCCGAGTTCAAAGAGGAGGAGGTAGCCGTCAAGACAATGCGAGGCGAGGCAACCGGTGACGACCGCCGCAAGTTCATGAAGGTATGCTTTTAAAACTCTCTCTTGACTTGTCAACGGGTTTCAGGAGGCTCGAACCATGCGCAAGTTCAAGCATCGCAACGTTGTGAAGATTCTCGGTAAGTATTCCGCATCAATTTCCACATCACAAGTCGTGTTTAGGAGTGGCCGTGCACGAGCTTCCGCTCATGATTGTGATGGAGTTCTGCCCAGGTAAGCTTGGCTGCGCCCGTCTGACAGCTCATTCCAGTCTTTCAGGTGGCTCACTGCTGTCGTACGTGCGCAAGAAGCCGTCCCTCTTTCAACGAAACTCCGGTAAGTACTCTTATCACACGTAGGTAATCGATTCGCGTTTTCAGATTCATCTTCGAGGCATCTGACGGCTTGGCGTACTTGGAACGCGAGCGCTGTATCCACCGAGACATCGCGGCGCGCAATTGGTGAGTTTTGGTGTTCTACTAACCTTGTCGCCTCTTTGCTTTTAGCCTCCTCACCGCTAAACAGGACGTGAAGATCTCGGACTTCGGCATGAGCGAAGAAACTGCAATCACCGAGGACAAGCTCGAGAAGGTAAGCGTTTTTCATCTTGGCGTCGCCTTTTACACGCGTTTCAGGTCCCCGTGAAGTGGCTGGCCCCTGAGACGCTGCAGCAGCGCAAGTACAGCCACAAGACGGACGTCTGGTCGTACGGCATCCTCTGCTGGGAAGTTTACGCCGACGGCGCTGAACCGTATCCCGGCCTGACCAACCTCCAGACGCGCGCCAAGATCGTAGTGCAAAACTACCGCATGGAGATGAGCAAGGTAAGTTTTATTGTTTTGACTTGCCATTGTACTTGCCTCATACCACACATTTCAGGACACCCCGACGGCGGTTGCGGAGCTGGTCCACTCGTGCTGGGACAAGGACCCCGAGAAGCGTCCTTCGTTCACGCAGATCGCCCGCACCCTCAAGGACTTGCGCGAGCGCTCTAGCATGTCCTCAGATCGCGACAACTGATCACCATTGTATGATGTCGATAGCCCAATAAACACTGACTGCATATCGACTCTTGTTTTGATTTCTAGGATTCTAGGATGATGTTCTAGGATGCTGGTACGGTAGTATGGCTCTTATCAATATTTCGATCACTAGTGCACCAGGAAAAAAGATTACTGATCCCAGAGGGACCACGTTGCTGGTTCTGAAAACTGGTTTCGACCCATGGTTTGTTGCAAGTATTGCATCGCCTTTGTACTTGGCTTCATTTATGACATCCAAGAGCGTTGTCTAAGTTTTGGCGGAAGAACACCGCGCAGCTAATATGTTGTAAGTGTGGCAGACTTGTTCTCCACGCTGCCCAGAAGCCGTTCGACGCGTCCAATTCTGGACGGTTGTTCCCCTTGTAGGTAGGTTCTGACGAAGGGCAGAAGGCAGTTAGCGACCGGTCTAAGCCAAGATGTCGGACCATGCAATGATTCTTCCTTAATGTGTTGACAGACGAGTAAGATTTAATACTTTCTGAAGGCAACAATAAATTATAGTTAACAAGAAGCCAGCGGGTCGGTTGAAAGCTGCAGACCATTAAAACAAGCTCAGAGAGCACCGTGTGGAACGTTTCAGTTCAGTTCTTCTTGCCGCCCTTTGCTCCCTTGTTCACGGGGAATGACGCCTGGAGAAGCTTCGTTTGCTTGTCGGCCAGTTCCTTGCGTACTGGCTCGAAGAAGTTGTTGATCGTGTTCGTCATCATCGACTTAAGGTCCGCAGGGTGAAGTTTCTGCGACTTGAATTGCTCCTCCAATTGTGCATAGTTCTCCGCTGTCAAGTTGCCTCCATTTTCCTCGGTACGCTCGATCACGATTGCTAAAGAAAAGAGTAACGTTAATGAAGCGTGATGATACAAGAGTTATCGAAGAGCGCTATACGCACTAACTTACGCTTTCCGCTGTTGAGTCTCCAAAGAAGGTCCTTAGTGAGTTGCAGAGCAATGTTGCCTTCCAGGTTGCCGGGCTCGCAGAACGACTTCCCGATCTTAGTGCGCACTTGTTTCGCGGTGTCGAATGGCTCGAGCAAGAAGTCGTTTTGAGTAGAACTCATGGGCTTGCCGTCCATACCCGGTATGACAGGATGTAGCAGTGCCGCTCGTCGTGGATGACCAAGCGAATGGAGGATCTAATAAAACAATCTCTAGAGCTGACAGCGGTTCGACTGCAAGAATACTGCTATGCTATACACCTACTATGCTATACTGACTGTGTTTGACATGTGTGTGTGTGTTCACTTTAGCCGCCTTGTGCGGTAAAACCAATACATAAATAAATACCTTATCAGCAAGCGCAATGAAAGGCCCTTGGTTCTCCGACAGTAGAAGGATGTCAGCATCAGCGTAGTGAGCGTCCAGCGCGAAGTAGACCGGCACCAGATGCGTAGCAAGCGTGTTGCCCTGCACGAGGGCTGTTTCGTCGCGGGTCACCTTGCTGACGGACTTGTACATCTCCAGCGTGTAGTCACTAGAAATGGAAAAAGTTCAACACGACGTTTCAGTGTTGCAACTTACTCTTTGAAATGATGCTCCTTTGAGAACCTAATGGGGATGCTGCTGAGTCCGATTGCATGCATGAACGACTTCAGAAGCGTCTCGTAGTAGGTGCGACGACCTTCAAAGGCGTTCCATGGACACTTCTCGTTGTCAAGGAATGCAGCCAATTCGGAAACGAGCACCGAGCATTCGCAGCCAAGGGACTGCAACCGTTGGAGTTCGAGAAGGGCAGACAGATGACCAAGGTGTACGCGACCTTTTGCAGACACCCTCCACAACACGCGAACTGGTTTCTTCGATGCAACTCGCTCGAGCAGCCAACCGTTTTGAAGTAGCTAAATGCAAAGCTGTTGTGCAAGCAATGTAAGCGATGATGAGTACCTCGCTGCCTTTGGAAATTCGTTCCACGAATTGCTTGTCGGCGTCGTCGAGATTGGGCTGCGGCTCCACAGCACCGTTTGCGGTACCGTTTGGCACTGCTTCAGTGTCCTTCGCCTTGTCCCAGTTCTTTGGATAGCCTTTCGCGATGATTTCCGCCATTTCCTCGTTGTCGCTCATCTCTCGAACCTTCCCCAAGATACCGTTGAGGAAGTCCTTCAGGTACGTCTTGAGCGCACTTTCCGTCACGACATCGCTCTCGAATGCATCCTCGATCTCATCGTAGGTCGGAAAGCGCTTTCCGTCGAGCAGCACTGGCTTCGGTTGAATGATGGGGTAGACGACGAATCGGTAGAAGGCAAGCACTCCGTTCTCGGCAGTATTGCCTTTCGGGCAGAAGGCCGTCTCGATCTTGCGAGAGACCACGTCCGATGGGTCGAGGAGGTCGATCTTCGTGTTTTCTTCGGAACTGAAAGTCGTCGGTTGAAGCAAAGAAAGGTTAAGCGGTCATTTGAGTACCTGCTCATTTTCGTACCCGTCAACCCGGGGACCATAGGATTCATGAGGTGAAAGCGCTTTCCAAGCTTCAGCTTCGGGAGCTGCTCTTCCGCCAAAATAAATATCTTGCGCTGATCCACGCCTCCCGTTTGACCGTCGACCTTCAGGTGCTGCTCGTCCAAAGCTTGGAGCAGTGGGTACAAGAGACCACTTAGCAGAGGACTTTCTACCTATAAAAGTGCTTGTTTTTGTCTTCGTGAAGCGGTATATCAAACCTGTTTGACGACTTCCGCGCCTGCTTTGAGCGCATCTCTCTGGCTGACTTGACCACATAACCTCAGCACGTCCTGGGTGTAAGCTCTAAAATGCAAAACTTAATCATTAATCATAACACGGCCGTTTAACATACTCGGTTAACTGGTAGGACGATCCCTTTACAAAGTGCAGCTTATCGATGGGCACGTTGAGTGCTATGAGCAGCGACTTGATAATGTGCTCGTAGTAGCGGACTCGCTGCTCCAACACTTCGAACGTGCTCTTCAAGTTGTCGAGGAAGGCATGGACATCGGCGAACAGAATGGTCACCTGAAACCAAATTCGGATGACCCAGTAAGACGCCAACTATCACGTGCCTTCAGTCCCGCATTAAGGTAGTCGGCAATCTTCTGAATCGGGACGAAGTAGCCAACATGAGGCTTTCCGGTCGTAGCCGTGCCCCAGTAGATATGTATGTTCTTGCCGGTCGCCAGCTGCTTCGTTAACTTCTCCTCGCCAAGGACCTCCTAAGAGAGCATTTGTTTACTACAAACACCTGGGATAAAGCGAAATACCTGCAAGTTCCGCACAATAAGTTCCTTACGCCGGCGTCCCGTCTCATCGAGTTCCACGGTGTCCGCCATTATGACCTAAATTGGGCTCTCATAATCCTGCCTATATAGTGCTTAATCGCGACGCACATATATGCGGTGCGTGGGCTTAGGCGTAGGTTGTATACGGTTCGCAACATTACATCACGTAAAGCGGGATGTAGCGGGCTACTTGCCTTACGACTTTTCCGAAAGTCGTTCACTGCTAATGCAGGTGGGCCTAGATTTTGGCTACCTTACTGGTAAGACGGATAATGGCAGACACTTTACATAAGTAAAACTAAACTAGAATTTAGGCAGGCTCCATGAGCTTCGAGACGCGCCTTTTAACAAAGTCGTTGGCATGCAGGTCTCAAAAGACTGCACAGAATTCATGTTTTGGCTGAGTCAAATGTGACAACATGATCGAAGCCGCGAAGCCTGAATTTTACTACGTACGTACTAGCGTAGAAAGGTGACACTGTACTCTGCTAAATGATGTCGACACCTCGAGTGAACTTCAGCTTTTCAGCGACACAATGTTAAACTCTGCCTAGAGTGATTCCTTTGTTTTCTGCACTTCTACTGTGGTGCACTGAGAACTTTCATATTCCCGTATTCTTGAGTTACGGGCGTTTTTTTGCTTTCTTAGTTTTCATTCGTCGTCGTTCATGCGATGCGCATTTTTTGCGCTTACCCGTACTATCCAGCAGCCTAAAAGCCAGCCGGTTGAACTGCTGGATTTCGAAGCGAATTGCTACCCTGGCATTGTTTCAAAATTTTGTCATCGTTTTCGTTCTAGCGCTTCACGTCTGCATTACTACATAGGATCTCGCAGTAGGCAGCTTCTAGTCCTTCACGCTTAATTATCTAGAAAGTGTTTTTGCACTTTGCAATGCAGTACGATAACAATTTTGCAAAACTGACTATACAGAGAAAATGTATTGCACTTGATGACGTTTGTATAAGAGACCTTGGTTTAGTTATCTGACCATCCCTGTGAACGACAAATATGCCGGACTATCTCGGAGATGACATGCGCAAGACGAATAAGGGCGAGAAGGAGGAAAAGGAGAAGGAGTACCAAGGCAAGCTATCTCCATTGCCCACCGGGCTAATAAAGCTCCTTTCAGCTCTCGACGAAGGCGATATCGTCGTGCTTAAGCGCTACGGCCAGGGTGCCTATGCTGCGGAGCTGAAGAAACGCGAGCAGGACATCGAGGAGATCCTCAAGCGAGTGAACGAGCTCTGTGGAGTGAAGGAGAGCGACACGGGCCTGGCACCGCCCGCCATGTGGGACATAGCCGCCGACAAACAGGCCATGCAGCAGGAGCAACCACTTCAGGTGCGCGCACTTCACTAGTGCTAAAGTTTGTCTGTAAGAATCGCCGTTAAAGTCTAAGCCCCGTCTCGCTGTGTCCTTTCTAAACCCGCCATCTTGCAGGTGGCTCGCTGCACGAAGATCATCAAGGCGCCAGCGGTTCAGGAGGGTCAGGACAAGCAGACCGACCGCTACATGATCAACGTGAAGCAGTTCGCGAAGTTCGTCGTCGACCTTGCCGACACCGTCGCGCCCACCGACATCGAGGAGGGCATGCGTGTGGGCGTGGACCGCAACAAGTACCAGATCCATCTGCCGTTGCCCGCGAAGATCGACCCCACAGTGACCATGATGCAGGTGGAGGAGAAGCCGGATGTCACGTATGCAGATATCGGAGGCTGCAAAGAGCAGGTACGTTGGACAAGTGGCTTATTCGTGGCTGTAATTACGAGCTTATTTTAAAGAGTGAGCGGATCAATCCAAACCCTTATAATCATTCACTCGTTTCAGATCGAGAAGCTGCGCGAAGTCGTTGAAACTCCGCTCTTGCACGTAAGCCTCCGTCTCTGCTTGCGGCGTAAATTCTCATTTTTCAGCCAGAGCGATTCGTCAACCTCGGCATTGAGCCGCCCAAAGGAGTGCTGCTCTACGGCCCACCGGGCACCGGCAAGACGCTGTGCGCGAGGGCCGTCGCCAACCGCACGGACGCTTGCTTCATCCGCGTAATTGGCTCGGAGCTCGTGCAGAAGTACGTCGGTGAAGGCGCTCGCATGGTGCGCGAGCTGTTCGAAATGGCCCGCACCAAGAAGGCCTGCCTCATCTTCTTCGACGAAATCGACGCCGTGGGTGGTGCGCGCTTCGACGACGGAATGGGCGGTGACAACGAAGTGCAGCGCACCATGCTCGAGCTTATCAACCAGCTGGACGGCTTTGATCCGCGAGGAAACATCAAGGTACACACGATTTCAAGAACTTCGAGAAGTTCATAACAACATTCAGGTGCTGATGGCGACCAATCGACCGGACACCCTTGACCCTGCTCTCGTGCGTCCAGGTCGTCTTGACCGCAAAGTTGAAGTATGGATTAGCTCTTTGGACTGTAACGTAGTGACCTTTTAGTTCGCGCTTCCCGATCTCGACGGTCGCGAGCACATCCTCAAGATCCATGCCAAGCAGATGAGCGTTGAGCGCGATATTCGCTACGGACTGCTCGCTCGCCTCTGCCCGAACAGCACCGGTGCGTACCTACAGTGGCTCCGTTATACAAACGTCACAGCGGCTCGTTTAACAAGTAGTGGTTTTAGGTGCCGAGCTGCGTAGTGTGTGCACGGAGGCCGGCATGTTCGCGATCCGTGCCCGCAGAAAGGTGGCCACGGAGAAGGACTTCCTCGAGGCCGTTAACAAGGTGATCAAGGGCTACGCGAAGTTCAGCGCTACGCCTCGCTACCTGACCCACAACTGATTTCGCGCTCCGACTGAGGTCCCACTTTCATTCTTGGTTCGTGTATGTATTTGCTCGCGTTGAGTTGAATGGACGATAAAGCCACTGACCGGTAAATAAAGCAATGTGGTCTTACGGTGCACGCTAGGCGTTGACAGTCGTAGGTTACCTACCTATCTCATAAGCGATCAAACGACGTATCTTTGCGACAGATTCCTCCAAACTTTCTTGGTAACCAATTTTGTGTCAAGCGTGCTGGGCTTGCTGCACACTTTCCGTATGCAAATGCCGTCATTTGTGTCCCTTTCTTCATGTGGTGGCAGTGGCTTTGTATCTATTCGCATTCGACTATGAGTCTTCCAGAAGAACACAGTTCTACCGCATGGTTCGTCTTGCAGTGCGCGGTGATAGCCGCGCTAGTGCTGATGTCTTGTCTCTCAAAGCGCGCTCGTGAGCGAGACGCCGCATTCCTCAAGGTACGTCATGTTTGCATAAATGACTACTTTGTCTAACTTTAGAAGAGCTACGTCACCGTCATTCCGTACGAACCCCCGCCGGAGACGCTTCAAGAGGCGATGATTCGACACGATCTGCTGGGACACATGACGGAGTCGTTTCCGAAACCTGAACTGCAGACGGAGAGCATAACAAACTCGAACTACGAAACCGCAAAGCAACGGCTTGGTTTCAAGAAGCACGAGAAGTACGAGCCGAAGTTGGATGACCGACCGATGTGCCGGAACAGGTAGGATCACTTCAGTCGCACGTACGCGAACGCAGATACATATCTTTTAGCATCACGTTTGCCGATACTTGCCTGGTCTACTTGGTCTACGAAGACGACGCCTGCCGGGGCGAAGCTGAGAAAGACGAGAACACGCTTGATGCCGCCTCCCCTCTGCCGAGTGCAGAGCCAAACTCGACTGCCGAGCACTGAGCAGCGATACGTGCTTCTCGTTGTTCATGTAGTTTGCATTGCCATTCGCAGAAATAAAGTAGACGTATTTGTAAGTCGTTAATCTGGATCACATACAGCCGTGCTGGTTGTGTCAAATGGTTTCCCTCTTAGCCAATGTTTTCAACCTGATTGTCCCGACGCACCTTGCAAGACTTAGCGTTAAGTCGAAATCTAGTCAATGTTTACCTCGTCGCCAGAACAACGAGTGTTTCCAGACATAAAGCGGTACCGTGTGGTTTAACGAGGTACAAAAGCCAGCAAGCATACACACCACCTAGTTGCGAGGTTTTGAGGTCTGACAGTCTGTCTTCACGCCACTTCGGATGAATGTTAGCTTTGCCACTTCATTATCGACTATTCGAAGCGCAATATTTCGAATACCTATCAACCATTCTAGGCCTACATCTCAGTAGAGCAAGTCGGTAACCAGGGCATGCACCCATGCGCACCAAGCGGTACCAAGTCATGCGTACTAAGCGGTACCGCATGCCAAAGCATGACCAGCAACAGCATTCTGTGAAGGCAAACTTTTATTAGGCAGAAATCAAAGTTGCACGCCGAGGCGAGTCCAAGCTACAAAGGGTTCTACGACGATTCGCGGAACGACGATTCGCGGAACGACGACCCACCACAGAAACGACGATTCGCGGGATAAAATCGCGACGATTCGCGGAAAAAAATCACGACGATTCGCGGAACAACGTTTCGCGGAAAAAAAGCACGACGATTCGCGGACGACGATTCGCGGAACGACGTTTCGCGGACGACGATTCGCGGATCGACCCTAAACCTAAGCCGAAGCGTTCACACAGAGCGAATGTTCATAAGCCTGGTTTACCTAACCAACTTTTTTTCGGCGTTCCTAAGCCTAAGCCTGACCTAATCTGCTAAGCCTAAGCCTCAGCCTAAGCCTGAGCTTGCCGGCGCTTCGCGCCGCGTATGGGTTCGATCCAATATACTAATCGTGAGCAGTTTGTCTGTCGCTTTTTTGTTAGAGCGTTTTGAGCCGAGATTTTTTGCCCCCGGGGGTTTTCGACAACGCTGATTACGAAAATCATATCTGCTTCGCGATCTGAGCACACTGGAACATCGTTCCGGTACGATGTTCCAAAAAATGTTCCAAGAGTATTTTGCCCTAATTTTGTGCCCCCGGGGGTTTTCGAGTACGCTGAGCACGAATATAACAAAATTGGAACGATCTGAGCACGCTAGATCGTCGTTACGGAACGATGTTCCAAAAAATGTTCCAAAATGTTCCAAGAGTATTTCGCCCTAATTTTGTGACCTCGGGGGTTTTCGAGTACGCTGAGCACGAATATGACAAAATTGGAACGATCTGAGCACGCTGGAACATCGTTCCGGAACGATGTTACAAAAAATGTTCCAAGAGTATTTCGCCCTAATTTTGTGCCAACGGGGGTTTTACAGTACGCTAAGGACGAATATGACAAAATTGGAACGCTCTTAGAACACTGGAACATCGTTCCGGTACTATGTTCCAAAAAAATGTTCCAAGAGTATTTCGCCCTAATGTTGTGCCCTCGGGTGTTTTCGAGTACGCTGAGCACGAATACGACAAGAGTGGAACGATATGAGCACACTGGAACATCGTTCCGGCACGACGTTACACAAAATGCTCCAAGAGTATTTCGCCGTAATTTTGTGCCCACGACCACGACGTTTTTCGAGGGCGCTGAGCACGAATACGATAAAAATTGGAACGAACTGAGCACACTGGAACATCGTTCCGGGGGAAGCGTCCCCCAGTCTTGTAAGAAGACGTCATTTCAGCCTATGGAGACGTCCCCTAGACAAGGAAGGCGTCCCCACAGCCTTGGGAAGCGTCCCCTCATCGTAAAGTCACCCCATAGCCCAACGAGACGTCTACTCAGCCTAGAAAGGCCCCCACCCCGCACCCTTAGCCTAAGGAGACGTCCAATCAGCCCAGGAAGACGTCTACTCAGCCTAACTGGACGTCCACTCAGCCTCGGGTAGCGTTCTCTCAGCCTAGGAAGCCCTACATTCATTCTAGGCAAACGTTGCCCTAGCCTAGGAAGGCCTCCGCTTAGGCTAGGGAGACGTCGGCTCAGCCTGGGGTAGTGTCACCTCAGCCTAGGAAGCCGTACATTAAGTCTAGGGAAGCGTCGCCCTAGCCTAGGAAGACCTCCGCTTAGGCTAGGGAGACGCCCCCCTCTAGCCTAGGGAGACGTCCCCTCAGCCTAGCGTAGCGTCCCCTCAGCCTGAGGAGACGCCCTCTCAGCCTAGGAATGGGTCCCTTCTCAAAGCATAGGGAGACGTCCACTCAGCTTAGGGAAGCGTTCCCTCATTCTACGAAGTCTCCCCTCAGCCTATCGAGACGTCCACTCGGCCTAGGAATGCACCCCTCCCCCGGCCTAGGGAGACGTCCACTCAGCCTGAGGTAACGTCCCCTCAGCCTAGGATGCCGTCCATTCAGTCCTGGAAAGCGTCCCATTAGCTTAGGGAGACGTCCACTCAAGCCTGGGTAGCGTCCCCTCATCCTAGGAAGCCGTTCATTTAGCCTAGGGAAGCGTCCCCCTAGCCTAGGGAGACGTCCACGTAGCCAAGGTGTGCGATCCCTCAGTCTAGGGAAACATACACTCAGCGTTGGGTAGCGAGCGTCCCCTCAGACTAGGAAGTCCTTCATGCAGCCTATGCAATCGTCTCCCCTCACGTATGAAGACGTCCCATCGGCTTAGTGAAGCGTCCCCTCAGCCATGGAAGACGTCCCCTCAGCATAGGAAGACGCACCGTCAGCCTAGTAAGACGTCCCCTCAGCCTCGGGAGACGTCCGCTCAGCCTGGGTTAGTGTCCCCTCAGCCTAAGAAGCCGTCCATTCAGTCTAGGGAAGCGTCCTCTTAGCGTAGCGAGACGTCCACTCAGCACCGGGAGACGTCCGCTCAGCCTGGGGTCGTGTCCCCTCAGCCTAGGAAGCCGTCCATTCAGTCTAGGGAAGCGTCCCCTAGTCTAGGAAGACCTCCGCTTAGGCTAGGGAGACGTCCCCCCTCTAGCCTAGGGAGACATCCACTAAGCCTATGGAGGTGTCGCGCCATTCTTAAAAGGTACCCCTAACGTTAAGTCTACTCAGCCTACGGAAGCGTCCATCAGCCTGAGAAAACGTTAAGGTGACTTTAGGAAGCTCATAATCAGCCACTTCATTAGCGTAGAAAGGTGTTCCCCGGCCTAGATTATTCTCAGTTGGAAGGTATGCGATCGTCCCTTAAGTGTATAGCGTTCAAACAGTGCGGCCGCGAAGCGGCCGCCTTCCTCTCGTACATTACTAGGCCGGGTGAATAGAATTTCTGGGCCTTACTTACCTTGACTGATATCTCCGCCACGAGTACGCCGTGCACGACGAAGCTCCCGACACTCCTCGATGTGGTGATAATCGTAGCCAACCGTCACTGCTATAACCCCCAGAGCTGAATCTGCCGCTAACCGCGTCGAACGACGGTCCTGCGAGAGCGTTTTCTTCGAGTGCACCTTCACCAACGCCGGCATCCTCGTGGTTCTATGGACACCAACGCCGGCATCCTCGTGGATTTCTATGGAACGAAGCGCAGGTCTGCTATCCGACGAGGGACCCAGATCATCCCATGGAAAGCTTGCTTCCGTAGGAGTTCGGTTGATCTCGCTACCACTCGGACCGCCCTCGTCCTGGTCGGATGTGCTCGACGGGAATCCGGTAGGAACCCGAATGCTTGTTGTGACATTTTTTTTAGAACTCTCTCGAAAGGAGACGAAATAAACAAGTCACGGAAAGTATTAAGGAAATGTTCCGCGAATCGTCGTTCTACCGTTACAAAGAGCTTGAGAGCATTTCGGATACGTTCAGGGGACCAAACCGAGGAGCCAAGCGAGCAAGTTTCCAAGTTTCCAATGTTCTCAATATTGTAAGACCTAATGTGACGTTCTGGATTGAGACAACTACCTAACTTCTAGACTCCTAGAAATGTATGACACAGGATCTTTCTAACTGTTTATTAGCGATAATGGGCGACATGGGTACAGGTTAGTGGAGCAGGGTGGGTCTTCTTACGCGAAGTAGTTCTCCGTCTTCTCGGTGCGCGGCTTCTTCGTGTGGCGTCGGCCCTGGCTGCCAGCTCCGGGGTCTTGCATGAGGCCGGTGGACTTCTCCATGTAGCTGACGATCTCGCCCATGCCCCAGCGGTCGTCCCCCGCCTCCGACCAGCAGTAGGCCATCAGCAGCGTGTGCATGAACGCCGGGGCGCATTCCGGCAGCGGCATGCGGTACTGCTCTTGCTTGATCTAAAGTACATTGCAGGACATTAGAGGTGGTTCTGGGGCAACTTACGCGGTAGTTGACATCCGCGACGGTCATGCCGGGGTAGGGCTCGGTGCCGTTGCTGAAGATCTCCCAGCACATGATTCCTGAAAGTGTGTGATTCAAAAAGTAAGGAAAAAGCAATCCGCAAGGAACTTACCGAATGCCCACACGTCGGTCTTCTGGCTGTACTTGGCCGTGCGCAGCGTCTCCGGGGCGAGCCAGCGGATCGGCACGCGGTTGTGGGGGTCCATCTGGAACTCGGTCCCTTCGCGAGCGAGGCCGAAGTCCGAGATCTTGACCTTGCCATCGCCATCTGAAAACAAGCAGGTGATCCGTGTCTAACGCTAAGCGGAACTTACAAAGGCAGTTGCGGGCCGCGATGTCTCGGTGGAGGATCTTGCGCGCGTGGAGGTACTCGATGCCCCAGGCGGCCTGCATGCACATCTCCGTCTTCTTCTCCGGCGGGTGTTCTAGAATCAGCGTGTGTAGGCCAGTCGTCCTAGAAAGAAAACTACCCTTCTTCTGGAGCAGCGAGTCGAGGGCGCCCGAGTCGGCGAGTTCCATGACCAGCATGAGCGGCTCCTGTCCCGCGGCGACGCCGTACATCAGGATGATGTTCGGGTGCTTGAAGCTACGGTGCAGTCGCGCCTCCAGCATTATCTCCTTGATCTGTTCCTTCGTGAGGGCTTCGAGCTTGGCCTAAACAACAGACGGCTTAGCAATAGCGCCAGTAAGCAAACACCGAGTTACCTGCTTGATGGCGACGGGAACCTGACGGCCGTCCGGACGGTTCAGCTTGCCGAGGCTGACCTCACCGAACGCGCCCTCGCCGAGTTTCTTCGTGACGGTGATGTCGGCGTGCGAGAGCTCCCACGGCTGGCGCGGCACTGGCTTCTTCAGGATCACGTCCGCGTTGTTTGCGGTGATCGAGTCGCGCTTGGCCAAGTGGTGCTAAAAAGGTCAAATAATCGGGGGCTTCATCTCCTCCGTTCACCCTTTACCTTAATGATGGCGGCGATGGAGTCGAACGATTGACGATGGTCGACGTAGAACTTGTTCTGTTCGTTCTTCTGAACGACGAAGTGCTTGATCTAAAACGCGAGCATAACCACGGAGATCGATGTCGATGCACTTACCCCTGCCTCCTCCTTCTTCTCGTAGACCATCACGGAGATGATAAACGCGCGACTTTGTCCGGCTTTCGGCTCGCTGATACGCACCTAAACACAAGCTTGAGACAGGCTGGGAGAGGTGGTGCGATAGCGGCAACGGTACACTTGCCAAGAATTCGCCGTTGCTCTTCAGCATCGATTTCATGTCCTCTCGCGGGAGCAGGCCGTGATAGTAGTTCTCCTTCGTGATGGGATTGTCCTGCGCCATGACGATTCAGGTGGGTCGAAAGAAGGTCGTTGAGCGTCGTTGAGACGTTAAGAACGCAAGGCAGACGATGGGTCGTCGTAGTAGGCAAAGTGATGCATACGGCTTGAAAGCGGCATATTCATAGCGTTTCACGACTATGAATTTGCATCGTTAAAAGCGTTTTCTTCTGCTCCATTCTAAGAGCTTCGTTGAGGTAGCAAGAGCATGGGTGCATGGCCTGCCCGAGGGTACTTTGCAGTCGTTTTACCTAACCTTGTTCGGTTACGTAATCTGTTACGTCACTCTCCACTGGACACCTTTAGAGAGCGTACAGCAACACAAAACTGCGGAAATTACAGCTTCTTCGATTTTTCACGACTAAATCCCATCGCTAGTCGCACAGCATTGCATAGGTATTCACAAGTGCCCGTACTTACGTACTCGCAATTGGTTTCTTCATGTTTGTTTCCACTTTCTTATGCTGCTCGTTTTTTTTGTGGACATGAGTAAGAAGCGGAACGGTGAAAGAGTTCTGCTGCCGAAATGTGGTTGTTGACATCACAGGGGTAGGGTTTAACACGGAAAAGTGCGCAACTGTTCATAGGGTCTTAGGAGGTATCCAAAAGCGCTTTGCGAACTTCACATATCTTCTGGGCGCTCCGTTACAGCTCCGCATGGAAGAGTAAGGGTAGACCTTATGATGTCATTAGAAGTAGTCATGTTTGGATGAGCTCTGCTCTGTGATGCAGTGCCATGATGTGGAGCGGATGAACTGTAAGACATTGATACTTCCGGGTGCAGTGTTTGCCATGGGCGGTGATCCTTAGGATCTGTCCGTCGTTCGTCGCAACCTTGTTTATCCCTGTCCTTTAGACGGGCATGCGTTATCGCGCTCCCCCGTTAATCCAACTTGCCGGATGTGGGTGGGGTGCTGCGGTACGACACGTTTAGAAGGATTAAAATTAGTAATGGCTGGGAGATCCGCGCCGGTGTTCCACTTTAACATGGCCGAACTATTCGATATCGACGTTGTATCGGCATAGAGGTCGACACTTCCGTAGGACGTATCCTTCCATGCCGCAACACTCTGATGCCAGTCTTGCCTTTGTCGCCTGTGTGTGCATGTTCTTTTCCATAGGTAACTTATCATTCGTAACAAGTAGCCTCCGCTAAGGCAAAAGATTAATGGCGCAAGCTTGTAAAAAGTGCCTTTCAGGAGTAGTTTGGACACAACCGACTACCGTAGACTATCCGGACATGACAAGTACTAACAGACTTGCTTGGTGTATTTCTTAACCAAACGTTTAGTTACCTTCTCTGACACGGCCGGCACTACCACAGAAGCCACAACGGCAGCACCAACCACGGCTGCAGGAAGTACTGCAGGAGGAAGTACTCCAGAAGGAAGTACTCCAGGAGTAGGGATGATGTTTACCGCTGAATGCTTACAGCTTATTGCAGGGCACGACCGTTAGCGGACCAACGGGAGAGACGACCACCGGTGGATCAGGTTCCGATGGTACGACAACATCAGGTGGGTAGCCTGCCAACCTACATAGCTATTGCACAAACTTCTCGTTGCGGTGTAGGAAACGGCGGTACGGACACGACGACGCAGCAGTCCGGATCTGGCACTACCACTGAAACCGTGGTTGTCGAATCGACCACGTTCAGCAGTGGCGAAAGCACCACTGCGTCCGGTGGCTGTTGCGGTGTGTGGTCATCGTGGACGGTTACTTCTGCTTGCGACGACTCATGCGGTACGCCAAGCGCCAACTGATGGATGTTAGGGCTGACACTGCCAGATTTAGGTGCTTGCTCCACGGTTACCAAGCAGAGAACGTGCACCACATCTGCAACATGTCCTTGCAGGTATTACGAAGCCACTCTAGTAACTTGTTTCATGTGTTGCTTGTAAAGCGGGGCGTCGACTCTGACGGAACCTTGTGGTCTTTCCCCGTGCGCGTATCCCCGTAAGAGCTGCTGTACGCCGTGGGTCGTGAAGGCAGTCAACGGTCTGCTGCTATGCACGTCGGTAAGAACGAACATTACCTGCTCGAAATGTATCTAGTACATAGTTCGTTAGCTGTTCGCATAAATTGTATGTAGGTATACTCGGAAAAGATAGAAGGCAACAGGTTGCTTTAAGGGCAGTACCACTACACTCACGCCTTCGTCTTGTACTTGCTGCCCTACTGGAGGAATTTGGTCGTCATGGCAGGGCTCCACATGCTCCGACACTTGTGGTAAGCCTGATCCACACTAGTTCTAATCCTCCTACACGACAAATTTTGTGATAGTCTCTCGAGTAGGATGTGCGTGTCTGCAATTAACTTGTGTTCAACGAATGAATCAGAAGCAGGCGCATCACGCATGTGTTTAGGTGCGTTTGGATCGGTGACGCGCCGGAGAGTGTGTTTGACTGAAGACGACGGATGTGCATGCACGTAGGTTCGACGCACGCGAAGGTCAAGCATTGGTTCTTTAAGAGGAGTGACCATCGAAATAACCAGATGCAGCTTCACTCCGTGCAACTACCCACGAAGCTCATGTGACGTCGGCTTCCGCATAACGTCCAGCAGCGGTCGCCTCGTTTGCGGAAGCACAACAAGCACTTCAACAACGACAACGGAAGCCGCAGCGGAGTGCTGTCCCTCTGGTGGCGTTTGGGACCTGTGGTCAGCGTGGACAACGTGTAGCGCTAGTTGCGGATCGTGCGCAACGATGACCAGAACGAGGGCGTGCGCATCTGCGGCCCGCGGTTGCCCTTGTTCAAAGTACGTCCTTTTCGTTGATACCCAATTCCACTCTATTAATCAGATCGATAAGGAAGTACGTAGTAGTCTGTATTACCACTTGGATAACGCACTCCGTTTAGCGCAGCTCAGTTGGGAACCGAAACCGTACTGTGCAATCGCCACCCATGCATCTACCCTGATCCGTCATGTTGTTCACCGTACAAGGCGCAAAATGTTGGTGGAAGCATAATTTGTGCATAATTCGGACGTCTCTGAAAACGGGTTAGCGCAAATGATGCTTTGCGTGGTGTACAAATGGTGGCGTGTGAATTATGCCTCTCCTTAATAAAGTTAGGGAACGTATGCATGCCTCAGCTGAGTCTACGCTCAACCATGGTTATGCTACGGTGGATACTAGGTGGAACGTTAGGAGCATCACGCAGTTATGGTTCGCCATGCAAAGCATGTTGCATTCATTTGTTCGGCAACTGCGCATTTCTCGGAACCTTGGCCAATGTTGCATGTCTGAAGCCTACGCGGCTTCGAGAACGAAGAACTTTGTGCCGGGTAATTCCGAACGCAAGAATCTAGGTCTGCACTATATAACACAGCGTTCGGTGAAGTTGTCTGCGATATTTGTAGTGGTCGGGCACAAACTGTACCGATCGACATCTAATTGACTAGCAAAGATCTAATTGGCGCACGCAACATTTCTTTTGTTGCGGCATTTGATTGCACTATAAAAGAAAGTCAGCGCCGACTACTGAGATTCCTTAGCCGTCAACTAGAAGCTCAGCGAATTTATTCATGTTTTGAAGCGTAACCAAATTGAACGTCCTAGGCATATCTACTGAGGTTTGATCTAAGTCATCAATACTAAAGTGTTAGAAAGTGCTGCTCTTAGCCTTCTTTAGCCATCCAAAGAGTGTGCGCGTTGCGAAAGGAATGGCTGCGAATCAATTCTACCAGGTCAACACATTCGACCTACCTAAGCAAGATCGTCCTGAGCTCGAGGGCGGACACTTTGAAAGTAAGCCTATCCTCCTCGATGCAATCAACCCAATAGCTAGTGCCGCATTCTCATCACTTGATATTTTTAGCATTTGGATCCGTTTATTCCACGATGTCGTGGGTGTGCTTTGGCATTGGCCTCCTACTCAACATCTACCTCATGCTGCTCATCCACAAACGAAGAGAGTCTGAGATGAAGGTTTACAGAAGCATACTCTTCCAAATGTGCTTGCTCGACCTCTACTCGTTAACGGTGTCAGCTTTCGTCCAGCCGGTAAAGACAGTTTTCTTAGGAAGTTCGTCACAGTCAGGGATCCTAGGTGTACATCATGCTCGAGGGAAGCGTAGTAATGCTCCAAAACGGCCCGTTCCGAGCGGTGGGCCAGCCATGGATTTCATCCTAGCGGAAATGTGGGTCTTCGTACTACTTCTCCATCGTTTCCATCGTCGTTCAGTTTATCTATCGCTATCTGATTGTCTGCAAGTAAGCACTCAAACAGCCGGGTGTCAATGATTTTCTTCTGGTGCATGCACTTTGATTCTCGTAGCACTTTGTACGATCATACCGTTCAGGCAGCATGTGATGACGACGAATCGTCATGTCGCCATGCTGCTAGCAGGCGCAGCTTTTGTACTCGGTTACAACCTGGCGCTCTACTTTATAACTAGCGGCTGGGCTGCGCTTCGCGCAGCCGGCGCCGCTACCGGGGGTTACTTGAACGAAGCAGGTACCTTAGGGCTTCTGGCGAAATTTCATCGGGCTCGCTATAATATTAAGCAGGAGACCCAGTGACTTCCTCGTCCATAACCAGCTTCCCCATCCTCGCAAAAAAAAACGGACGCTATTGTCCTGTACTGCATGCTATGAAAGCTCCTAAGACCCAATTTGATAAGTAAATGGAATTTATGGGTTCTAGATGCGTTAAACCCCCTTCGGGGGCGGGTTTGACAATCTCCTCCAACGCTTTTTATTTGAGGTGCGACATGATGTTCCAAGTGACCTTGAAAAATCACCATTTTGGGGGTTCGGACCCCTTTTTAGGGGGTCCAAAGGGGTGTCGGGACCAAAGCGAAAAACGATTTGTAATCAGCTCATCAAGGGCTTTCATTTGAGGTATGACGTGAATTTCCAACATGACCTTGGTTTTCTGCTTCCATGCGATAGCGCTCGCTATCGCATGGAAGCATGAAGCATGTTTTGAAATTTTGAGAGGTCATAACTTTTTTCTACCCCACCGATCCGGCTGAAACTTTCCAGTTTTACATAACCTTAGAAGCCTTATCGAATGATAGCAAACTCGGACCGATAGCGAAAACTTTTTTGTTACAGACATGCACCAGCCCTTTAGTGTATTACGATGTACCCTCGGCGGGAGCTCGCTGAGACCATGAAGAGTGCCATACACGGTTACTTCGACTACTTTGGCTTGCCGGAAGCGCACGTACAAATCAGTATGCACGGGAAGCCGGTGAGTAGCTAGCTTACCAAAATACCTTTGCGTCCTTGACTAAGCATGCGCATGAACATTTGCACAATAGGACTCTTACCGGTGCTTCATTATATGCATCTACACGGTGAGCATGGAAATCGTCTGCTACGCGTCGATCATATGGTGCGGCCTCATGATCCGACGCTCCGTGCAGAAGGCCACTTTCGAGCACTGCGGTAACTTCAGAGCGGCCGAGCGCAGCCGCGAAGTCACGGTCTCGCTGACACTGCAAGTGGGTTCCATAGTTGCGCTTCGGAACTTTCAACCTGCTTAAGGCTGTTCTTCCGCTGGCAGCGCTTCTGATTGGCGCGTTCTGCATCTTAGTGTGTGTGTCTGCGTACACCGTCGGCACGTACCTCTCGTTCTACTTCATCTCGTACATGACCGTCCATGTGCCCTGGGTACCCGTTCTCAATCCGTTTATCACACTCATGGTGATCAAACCCTACAGAAACGCGATTCTTGGCGTACACAAGGCCAGCGTTTCACACGCTACCAATTCACGACGTCCTACGGCAACCACTCGGCCGAAAACGTCGGTGGCCAGAACTTGACGCAAACCTTATGATCCGTTCGCTTTTTATGTTTGGAATGCTTCAGGTCTAACCTAAGTTCCGGCCTGATCTTCCACCTTCACAAGAGCCGACCTATTTGTTGGTCGCCGATTTCGAAAAAGTCGACCTTCTAGGACAAAGATATCATTGCAATTGAGCCCGGTTGACAACAGTTAAAACATTTTATTCAACACTAGTGGGCTACTCAACACAAATGGCTCATTAGTAGTGGTGGTCAATTTCGAATTCGTCGGTCTTTGCTAAAGATGGACTTACCTTGGCAGCATGCTTACCGAAGATACCTTCGGACGTGTAGCGATGGAACAGCCACGGTGAAGCGGACCGATGTAGCTGTTGAACACGGAGCAACCATTGCGTAGTTTGTTCGAATTTCCTCCAGTAGGTATAAAAAGACTTATGAGGTGGAGACGATCACTTGACGTGCAACACCCGAAATTCCGGGCGTGAAGGGTCCCTTACGGCATAACGGAACGATGGAGGTACGCAGGTCCAAGGGCAAGTTTATACAGTAAATGGATATGCAACAACTCTGAGCAATTCATAGTTTTCGATACTTAAGCTGGTACGCAGTTGGCGAAGTGGGCCTCTAGCTTCAACGGCGGCGCGTCAGTACGGATGGAATCGTTGACCAGGTTCTCCATGACTATGCTGGCGGTGGCGTGAGGTGACTGAAACGATTGGAGTTTTGGCAGAGAGGCAAAGAATCGTTGAAGAAAAAATCGCGCAAAGATGTAGCGAAAAAAGACGGAAGAAGAGAAACAAGATGTGTACCGTGTAGGAACACTGGATCACTGTCGTCAACAGAAAGAAAAGCAATCAAGGACCAACTAGACAAGCTAAGTTTGTACACCAGAGGAGTCACTACGATGTTACTGCGAATGCTTTACTTCGAAAAACCTGTAATGACATAGCTGATGGTACGAACGTGAGGCTCACTTCATTCTCATGAAGCGTTTTCCTGCATTGCAGGAATGCTTTGCACACTCTTAAAGCGGCACACTTGCCTGCCCATTGCACCGTATGTTACTCGAGGGACACGCCAGACTACGGCTTACCTGAAGAGGAACGTGATACGCGCTCGTGGTGTTGCAGTCGCTCGGAGCTTTCAAAGTAGACCCGACAGGCTTCACATCGGAAGGGTTTGTGCGACGAATGGTCTGCCTAAACAGCGTATTAAACGTTAACGTCAAATAGTGTCGTCGCATTGCATGCGCATGGTACCTGAACAGTGTGCCCTCCCGGCTGAACGTATTGTTGCAGCCAGGCAGTGTACGGATTAACGGACGACGTCGGCGGGGAATATTGGTTGTACGCTGGCTGAAATCTGAAAGGAAGCACTCGAAGTACCGCCGAAGGAATAAGAATTCCACGTAGCTGGTCAGTTGACTACCCACCCGTAGGACGAGTTGCCGCAGCTGTTTCCTGCTCCAGGATACACATCAGCAGCTGATGGTGTTGCGAACTGCGGCTGCGAGTAATCGCTAGTTGATGTTGTCGCAACGGAGGTTGTCTGTCTGTAGCATTACATTAAAATCGTTGGTTTATCGGAGAAAACTCACGCATGGAAGCTGTTCGTATTGATTGGGACTGTCTCCACCGAATAGCCGTGGTACGTACTGGTAGTTTTAGTGGAGACAAATGGCGCCGGGATAGCGCTGCTGACAACTGACACTGCACCGCCGCCATACTCGGACGCTTCGGGCTTTGCAACGTAGAAGTCCAACGCTGGTTTCAGAGCTGCATTGCTGAGCGCTTCTTCGCGAGTTAGGCCAGCATCTGCGCAGGTCTAAACGCCTTCCTTCGTACTCGTAAATGGTTAAGCCTCACAGAACGTGCCATACGCACTGGGTTGATGTTGCCTTTCGCGCTGTTCTTGCCCGATTTAGCCCGCCTTAAAGCAAATTTGTAGATGGCTTAGTCAGTCTGCTGTCAGCTAATTTGCCGCGTTGGCAATGATAATGCTACGCGAGTTGCGGTAACGCTTACTTGTTTGGCTCGTTAATGTCGTCGTAGACTTTCTTAACTATGACGCAGGCGCACGTGTACACTTCCTCGTCGCCGTCAAGTTCCTTCTTCGTCTTAGCGTCAATGAGCTGAATGCCGAAATCGTACCCACTGAGCTGCTCCTTCGCCCATATTAGTTGGCTCAGCTTTTTTGCGGTAATGACCCTTTCGCTATTTGCGAAACTCAGTAGCGTGTAATCCATGGAATCATCGAAGCGGTATTTGATTCTACGAGACATTGCTTCACGCAACTGCTGGAAAAGTTGTGGCCATAAAGTCCTTGTGTGGCATTGTGTGTTCGCAATCGCGTTGTACACACTTTCAAGTAGAAAAGGAATATCTGCAGGCATAGCTAAGCATTCGTACATATTTCTGCAAGTATCTTAGCTGCTGTTATGTATTGTTATATGTTGCTTTTTTGCTGATTTCACGGCACTTTTAATTGTTATAATTGGTGGTTTTCGCAGTTACCTTTGACTGACAGCTGAATGTGCTTATCACACGCGGAAGGATTGTCGGAAAGGCGCCGCTGGGTCGGCGAGAGGCTACTCCCGGCCGGTGATTAGTGCACGGAACTGTCCTAAAGCCATCAAACACACAACCAAGCATACTTCTAAAAACTTTGACAGGTACTTGCGGTTCCCCCGTTTTGCGGAAAGCCCTCGGCCACCACAGCCCAGCTCGCGGCCCACTAACAATGAGATGTCATTCATCGGCTTTATCAGTGGTTTAGGAACCGAAGTCCACCCTGTGAAACGTCTACAAAAGCACAAGGATGAGCCTTCAACTCCAGTCTTCTGACCCAACCGATCATGAGGACCCTCGTCTTCCTGGTTGGCCTTTGTGCCATTGCCTTAGCCCACCGGGCCGAACGCCTAGACTCCATCGACGTGAAGCCGTTCCGCCCCGACACCGAGTACACCTTCCGCTACGACGCCCAGGCTGTCGCCGGACTGTCGCCGGAAGCGTCCGAGCAGAATGCCGCCACCAGGATCGAGGCCAAGATCAAGCTAACATTGCACTCCGAGGAGCAAGCCGTGCTCCGCATGCAGGACATCCGCTTCGGCCAGCTCAACGAGGAGGTAAGTCCTATGCTAATCGATCGCAAACACTTGTTTGTTGTTTGCTTTGGCATTTGCTATTGAGCTAACGTGTTGTTTGCTCCAAAAATCACAGCTATAAGCCAGAGAGGCTCTTTTAACTAAGTCCTAGCCTGACAGATTAACGTGATTTGTCTTAGGTGTATGAGCCGCAAAACATGAAGCCGATGCGCTCCTTCGAGCAAAAGGCCATCAGCGAGGAGCAGCGCCGCCAGATGCAGCTTCCGGCCCAGATTCACATCCAGAACGGACTCGTCAAGAGCATCAACTTCCACGAGGAGGACGTCGCCTGGTCGAAGAATGTCAAGCGCGGAGTGGTCAACCTCATCCAAGTGAACCTCCAGCGCCGGAACGCGGACGATACCGACTACGAACGCAGGTGAGCGATCAATACATCTCAAAACCAATCTCAATTTGAATTGATTACTTATGACGTCTTAAAAAGCCTCGTTTCAGCGGGGAGACCGAGTTCGCAAAGGACACCACCAAACTCTCTTTCACTCAGAAGGAGGTAAGCCTAACAATGAGATTTCACTAGCTCAACCACTCACCCTAGTTACCTAACTCGTGTTCACATGTTGTACACTTTCAGACCACACTGGAAGGCAAGTGCAAGGTCGCGTACACCGTCAACGAGGCCGAGCAGAAGCAGCAGTCCGAGGAGGAGGAGCGTCGCTTCAACGTCACCAAGTCCATCGATTTCACCCAGTGCTCGGAGGTGGCGGACGTCGCCTACGGCTTCCACTCGCAGGAGATCCAGTCCTGGTGCACCCAGGCGCTCAAATCCGACGAGCAGGAAAAGAAGGAGCAGCCGCGCCGTCTCTGCGACACTAAGGAGGTCAAGGAGCGCAAGATCGCCCGCTCGAGCGTCTTCCGCTACACGCTCTCCGGCAAGCCGACCAACTACGGCATCGAGAAGGCCGAAGTCGTCTCGCAGTACATCGTGAAGGGCCTCAACGCCCAGGCCCAGCAGGCCACCAGCCAGATCGTCGTGATTGCCCAGCTCACCTACGAGGACGCCAGCGAGGTCTCGAAGAGGAGCGAGCGCGTATCCGGCAAGGAGGAGTCCTTGCTCTACAATGCCGAGCAGGAGCGCGAGGAGAAGCGATTCTACATGCACGGTGATGAGGAGCGTCAGTCGCCCTTCGAGGAGGTCGCCAACAAGGCCGGTCTCGCCAAGCAGATCGCGCACCGCATGCTCGAAGCCTGGCAGCAGCACATCGAGACGGACGCGTCCCTCCAGCTGAGCCGCCTCGTCGACGTGCTCCGAATGTCCACCGTCAGCGAGCTGAACAAGATCTGGAAGACGCTCAGTCGCGGCAACACCGGACTCGCCCTGAAGAGCGAGGAGCAGGACAAGCTCGAGCAAGTCTTCCAGGACGCCCTCGCCATCGCAGGCACTCGCAACACAATCCATGTGAGCCCATTCTGCTTAGCATTTAACCGTAACTTTTCTAGCTGAAATTGACTCTTGCTATGATGCATATGTCTTAGATCCTCGTGGAGAAGATCATGAACGGTGAGATCCCCACCGAGAAGGCGGTCCAGGCCATGAAGTCGCTCGCTGGTGTCCCGGCCCCCTCCGACAAGCAGGTCAAGGAGATTGAGCGCCTCTGCAAGAGCGACGTCAGCCGGTCTTCCGCCCCGCTCAAGCAGTCATGCTGGCTCGCCTACGGCAACCTGGTGGCTGACCTCTGCCGCGAGAAACCCGTCCAGGCAAAGTCCCACGAGGAGGAGTTCGAGACGGAGAAGTTGTGCCCTCGTGAAACGAAGGAGCACATCAAGAAGGTTAGTCCTTGCATTCCTAGTTTGTCCTTATCATTGTGCCCAGTTTAGACTCTGATGGAACAGCTGCAGTCCGCTGAATCCACATACGAGAAGATCCTCGCCCTGAAGGCCCTCGGCAACGCTGGCCTTGACGTCGCTGTCAACGAGATCGAGGAGATCATCAGGAACCTCCGTCAAGAACCGATCGTTCGCATCCAGGTAGGCTTCCGAGACTGCCTAGAAATCGGCACGCACACTCTTGCCTCTTTAGGCCATCGATTCGCTGCGCCGTCTGCGCCACCAGATGCCGCACAAGATCCACAGCATGCTGATGCCGCTCTTCGAGAACAACCGTGAACAGCCGGAGGTTCGCATGGCCGCTTTCGCCATGATCATGCACACCATCCCCGAGCAATCGTAAGTTCCATTTTTACCCGTGCTTCTCATGATCGACCTTCCAGGATCATGGACCAGCTCACCTACGCGCTCCTGCGTGAACGCTCGGAGAACGTGAAGTCTTTCGTCGTTACTACCTCCGAGGCTCTGGCCAAGTCGACCATCCCGGCCGAGAAGGAATTGTAAGTTCTCTATCCTTACCTATAGCCATCAATGACATGGCTGTTACATCCTCATTCTCAACTTTAGGGCTAAGCACCTGAAGAACGCGCTGAAGATGGCCAAGATCGAGGGCGAGAACCTTCGCTCCAGCCGCCAATACCGCGTCCCGATCTACAGCGAGGAGCACAAGGAGGGCCTCTTCCTGAACATGGCCTCCATGGTCTCCACCCGCAACGCTCTCCCGGCACACATCGCAGCACGCATGGACCTGCTTCTCAACGAGGAACTCGAGCGCAACGCCTTCGAAGTTCACCTTAGCCAACAGGACGTGGAGCGCTGGTACGAGAAGGCCCTGGAGCTGATCAGCGAGGGTACCGCCCGACCGACCCGTGGCCAGCGCAACCAGCGCCGCGGCAGCGACCAACTCCGCTCAATGCACTCTGAACGTGGCTACAAAAGCCGCCGCTCGCAGATCGGCAGCGAGAACGAGCGCGAGCAGCCCTTCGGCATGCTTTGCGTCCGCGTCGGTGACGTCGACCACGTGATTCTCCCGATCGCCGAACAGCACATGCCTCGTCAGCTCAAGAACGCGCTGCAGGGGGAGAAGCCGAAGCTCTCGGAGCTGCTCAGCGCCATCTCCGTCTCCAAGCAATTCCGCATGGCGTCAGCGATGGTCTACGGCGAGAAGAAGGCCATGATCCCGACCAGCATCGGTCTCCCGCTTCGCTTCAAGCAGTCAGCGCCGGTGCTTACCTCCGTGCATGGCTCCGTGAAGATCGATGCATCCAGCCAGCGCCCGACGGCTCAACTCCGCCTGCACACCGTCGCCACGCCGGTCTACGAGCAGAAGGTCGAGATCTGGTCGCCGATCGCCGCCTCCGGCATCACCACCCGCCAGTCAGCCGAGCTCCAGCTCCCCATCGACGTTCACGTCCAGGTCGAGAAGGAACAGCTCAAGATTACGGCCAAGCTGCCGCAGCAGAAGCACACTCTCTTGACCGTGCACACGCTGCCCGCCACCTACACCGTCGATGCCCCTGAGAAGCGCGAGCCCCAGCAGGAGCAGAAGCTGCAGAGCATCCGCAGCCGCCGCGTTGAGCATCAGCAGCAAGAGGTCGAGCACGACATGAGCAGGTCTCTGGGCGTGCCGCTCGCCCTTAAGGCCCACTACCACCGCCCGGCCAAGGTCTCCTACCGTGACCTCGTCAACGTCTTCACTATCACCCAGAACACCATCCGCGTCGAGTACGAGCCCAGCGAGCAGACTCCTGAGCAGCTTGAATTCCAGGTAAATTACCCAGCTTAACAGGCAAGCGATGTTTTGCAACGGATTCGATTTAGGCCTCCTGGTCCCTCTTCGAGAAAGTGTCTGCAGGCAAGCTCGAGCTGAAGGACTTCTTCCGCGAGACGAAGTTCGACGACATCTACTCCTCGGAGGAGACCGATTCGATGGAGCTAGACAACCAGAACGACCGCAACCGCCGCCTGAACAACTTCGTCGACTCGTACAAGCCCAACACTATGTACAAGCACAACATCAAGGTAAGCACTGGTCCCAAACAGCGATTTAATGAACAAAAACCGGGCTCAAACTCTCTAATCTTTTCGTATTTAGATGTCCGCCAAGACCATCGGAGGCCGCCGACAGCACCAGATCTCCATGGAGATCAACGGACAATGCGAGCCGCGCATGACCTACTGCAAGATGGACCTTAAGGCCGACGCTAACCGCGACTGGCAGATGGTCGCGCAGCTCCAGTCTCTGCTGCCCCAGACCGTCCAGACCGTGGAGCAGCTGGACAAGCTGGGCGAAAAGCAGAAGCACTTCGTCGCGAAGATGAAGGCCGAGTGGGGATCCGACAAGCAGCAGCAGCAGCTGATCGTGAGCGTGCAGGGTGAGCCCGCCATGACCCGTCACCAGCGCAACGTGGAGCAGGAGATCGCCAGCCACCGCCCACAGTTCAAACGCCTGACCCGCTTCGTCAACAAGTACGACCTCGAGGCCAGCTACAAGCTCTCGACGCAGGCCCAGCAGAACGTCAACAGCGTCTACGAGGCACTGAAGGCGTACTACTACTGGCAGAGCAGCACCGAGCTGAAGGATGGCCGCGACGGCACCGTCCACGTGAGCGCTATCATCGACCCGATCACACGCCGCCACGCCAACCTCACCGTGAAGACGCCCACCGAGCGCGTGCGCTTCCAGTCCATGGAGCTGCCGATGCACACCCGCCCGGTAAGCGCGAGGGAGTACCCATAGACATCATCACAAGCACTGCAATTTTCGGCATTGTGGTGATGCCAATTTATGTCTTGGTATAACATTTAAATACACAGATACCTTTCATCCGCCGCCAGGCGACCCCCAAGCACTCCGTGTCCGCCCTTGTATCGGCCCTTTCGTACGCCAACAACGCAGAATGCCGCATTGACGACCGCCGTATTCGCACTTTCGACGACGTCATCTACCGCGCTGCGCTGCCAAGGTGCTTCGCCACTATCGCGAAGGACTGCAGCAGCGAAGAGCCCCGATTCGCGGTCCTTATGAAGCGTATCAGTGAGAATAACCAGGACAAGGTTTGTTGAAGTCGCTTTCCCATAATTGACATATGATTTGGACTGTTTAGAAGCTCAAAGTGATCACCGAGGACGCCGTCATCGAGGTGAAACCGAAGGGCGACAGCCTCTACGTTAAGGTGAACGATGAGCGCATGAGCGAGGACTGGGAGGAGCAGGCGCGCCTCGGAATCCATATGGACCCTGAGAACAACGAGATCGTCATTGAGATGCCCCGTGCCACCGTCCGCTTCAACGGCCAGGAGGCCTTCGTCAGCGTCTCGCCCATCTACAAGAACGGACTCTGCGGACTGGTTAGTGTTTATGACACATCTTGAATTCTGAAACGACCAGTTTAGTGCGGTCACTACGATGAGGAAGGCGACGACGAGTTGCGTATGCAGAACAACGAGCTCACCTCAGACCTGAAGGAGTTCCACCGCTCCTACGTGCACCCCTCAGAGGACGAGTGCACCAACGACGAGTTTGAGTCATTCTACGCGAAGGAGAAGCTCGAGGCAATCCGTAGCCAGGAGTGGGAAAGCCAGGAGGACGACAGCGACGAGTACTACTCCGAGAACGGGCGCCCGCGCCGTGAGCAGCAGAAGTGGCGCAAGCAGAACGACGACGACAGCCAGGAGAAGCCTGGTAAGCATTTGCCATTTTCCATCCAGGCCGGTTGCTACAGCGGCATGTTGGTTTCTTCGTAAATCTGTCTTCTTTCAGAGCCGGTGGAGAAGACCGAGGTGATGGAGTACCACAACAAGATCTGCTTCTCGATGAAGCCAGTGAAGAAGTGCCCGAAGGGAACCGACGTCGAGGAGACCACCGAGAAGACGGTGCCCTTCAAGTGCTTCCCGCGTAGCAACATCCAGGCTCAGCGCATGCTCAAGCAGGCCCGCAACGGCGACGTGCTCGACCTGGCCGACCAGGAGCAGAGCCTCTCGCACTCCGTCAACGTGGCTCGCAGCTGCGTGTTCGCTTACTGAGCATCTCATATCTTGTACCATTCGTCGGTGTGTTTTAGTTTCCTATATGCACCTAGTTCTTATCCAAATCCGTGCATTGTATTTTCGTGTAAACGCGTAGTAAATCTGGGCAATACATTTCTCGCATTGCACTGCATACGCTCTCTAACTTCAAGTAGGAAAGGTCATCATGAACTCATTTTGCACGCACTTCAGACCCGCACATTAAGTGGCACAGAAAAATTGACATGACGCATGACTTTATGGCAAAAGTTTTGATGTGTGAGTGCGTAGGCTTATGCGATGTACGTACAGAATCTGCTTTGTTACTCGAAACCTATTAGCTACCGACAAAACTTGAATCACTAGCACTTGCTTTGCCTCTTACTTAGTCTAGTGCTTCTTACCCAAGAAGTCGTGCGCTATGGTGCTCAACATAACAGCGCAGCGAGTTTATACTCTTGTAGCAATGAACATGGTCGGAGAAAGACGAACGTTAACGCCACTGTTCACATGGCAGGAGTTGTGGGCGTGGTGGACTTCTTCTTGCACCTGCGCCTTCGTCCACGGCGGCGCTGCAGAAGGCCTCCCCGTGTGTCGTTCTCAATGGGCTCTTCCGCGCTTTCTTCTAGGCTGTTGTCGGCCTCGTCCACATCTTGCTCCTCTGGGCCTTCAGGTTGAGCGAAGATCACCGATAGCGCCAAGAGCGATATCAGTAAGACAAGGAGAAGTCGCGATGGCAACATCCCACCAGCGGAAACCTAAAATGCCTTTTCAGTGAGATAATGGGATGGGATAAAAGCGCGCTGAGCAGAAAATGAATGTCAGTGAATGGCAGAGGGCACCATTTTCTTCGTGAGCTAGCCGCCGTTGCCCGTCTGAGAAACGAGTCGTTGACGAGCCGTTAGCTGCGTTTAATAGAGTACAGAATTATGACTATCTAGGTTTGATCATGTGTGTTGACGTAAGGATGGCATATGAGACACACTGAATGGGGCTACAGACGCCATCACATGTATAGTCAGCTGCCGCACGCATATGTAACTGGTGTAGACTATGTCTTTGGGTACAATACAGTACAGTTGTGCAAACATTAAAAAAATGATATGCTTGAGTCTATGATGATCACGCGTATCTGATCCAGTCTCAATCCGTGATCTCGTAGACACCAACCATGTGCAACGGGCCTTCAAGTCGATTCCCGGCCCGGCCCGCGGGCAAAATTTTGAGGCCCGGCCGGGCCTATAAGGCCCGGCGGGCCTTGACTTCATAGGCTAGACAGGGAAAACGCCTTGGTCCCCCCTTTGGTACTTTCCATAGGCTAAAAATGTGGCCCTTATCATGAATTTAAAATACAACATTCGAGTATTTTCACTTAAAATAGCTTGCCGCAGGCACCGTCAGAGCGACTTTCTAACTAATTTACCAAAAATATATTGAAAATTTGACCAAAATGTGTCAATTTTTTAGCCCTGAGCCGGGCCTAAACGGGCCGGGCCAGGCCTACCCCAGGCCCGGCCCGGCGGGCCTATGGCCCGGTTGCACCTGGTTGGTAGATACAAGCAACTAAGCGTAGCCATACGCAGCCAAAAGCAACACACAGAGTTACTCACACAATGACTGACTGTTTTGAGCGTTCTTCTCTAAATCGATGTATCGTATTTTGTACGATTTTCTATTCCAGCAGCTCTCTTGACTTTATTACGAAGCATGACGCTGTCATATCCGTCGCACTTACGCGACAAGCTGTTTTCACTTTCCAAGTTGTTGGTTACGCCTTGGGCAAAATAAAACCGACGGTATTTTTGTCTTTGTTTCAAACATCAGTTTATTACCAAGAGGTTCCGTTTTACTTTTTTGTTTTCGACCACCTTCCAAACCAGTTAGGTAGCGGTTCAACAGATGGTCCGATGTTTTCGAGAAACGTCGACGAACGGTACGACTTGTTTTGCAGGCGGTGTTTTCCAGCATGCCGCCAGGTTTACACCACCGGTACGAAGGTGCAAGGGGTATAAGAGGGCAAGCTCGGCTCTTGTGGTCAGGACCTTACGAAGTTCAGTAATGGCATTTCTCGGCTCTCGCGCATTGTTTCCGCTTGTGTTGATCTGCGTCATCCTTCTTCTTGCGCTCTGGACGGATGGCATTAATGCACGACCGCAGTTCGGAGTGGCGGATTGGTCAGCCCGCGGCAGCATTGTCCAGCCGTGGGGCGGTGGACTCGTCTACCTCGGACGCCGCCGATAAGTGAGGTACATAAGCATCTGGGTGTAATTTTTACAGTTCGATTTAAGTTTAGGAATAGACTGCAAAATGCGCTTTGCTGCAAAGGTTGTCGACCCAATCAGCTTTACCTTCAACTTATTTCACGTTGTACTGTCATTTGTCTCAGATAAATTAGATGCACTTACGACGTACGAATGAATACAGGTATGCTTCAAGCCTTTCGGAAGTACTCTGTTATGAACTTGTACTTGCACGCAGTTGCACCGAAAGTGGGTACGGCAAAGCAAAAGGCAACAAGCAATGTTTGTGCAAATCGTCGAATGGTCGGTCATATGGGTGTTTGCAAATGACAGGCATCGCTTGTCATGAGAGCAAGTGCAATTCACCCGGAAGAAACATGATCACTGTAGAATTTTGAGCTCGCTACGCAAGCTTAATGGAGAGCCTCTTCGGCTTTAATGTTTGGTATTTCTACTAGAAGGCAAGGGTACAAAGATGTCGACTTTACTTAAGCTCGTATGCAACTGGGCTTTGTGGCTTTACATAACACCGTGACAACAGAAAACATGCCCTCATGTTTACATGGTAGCGTCAGGGAAGGATACATGTGGAGAAACAGCGGCTAGCTTGTCTGTTGGCGCGTGGTCTAGGTCCTTCGTTATCCACACAGAGTCGACGACTTTCTGCTTCTTTTCCGCAGAGATTTGTTCCACGTACAGGTGCGTGCTGTTCATGACATGAAGCACGGAGTACCCGTAATCACGATTTCTAAACAATACACATGCGCAATTCCTATGAGCACAGTTTGATACCGATGAGCACTAGCAGGATTTGCGGGCTTTTCGAGATGCGTAATCCCTCCGTGGCAACCGGCCGCGCCGGTTACGAAGTACACGGGGGCAGGTGCGTTGTGGTAGGGGTTCGACGTTTGGTTGTATACTCTGCGACGGCTCACCGGCCAGAACCGTTCGTACGCGTGCTCGTGGCCACAGAAGACGACGTCGACACCGTTCGCCAAGTAGGCGTCCTCCAGCCCGGGGAATTCCTCGTATCCAGTGCGTATCTAAGAGCGCACGTAGAAGATGCCTAGCGTCTGTCCACCTACAACTTGCGCTTCGAACGCAGTGCATTCCTGAGTCCCCTTGTTCGAGCAGTAGAATGGACGATGCTGGTAGCCGATGATCCATGGTCTTGTTTCCGTTCGCGATTAGCGGCCTAAATGCTTCCTCAAGGACACTCAAGCCGGATCCTTGCTGTGCTTACATCGAGATCTTTGCTGAGCCAGTTGTACTGTGTCCGGATCGGATCGAAACCATACTTATAGAAAAACCCGTAGAATTCTGTGCTGACAGCAGCGAAATGTACCGGACCTCGGTTGAAACTAAGCTGCGGGTGGCGGTAAGAGTTAGCCGAGAAAGCATACCTGTAGAATTGGTTGTCGCCAAATTCGGACGGCATCGTAAACCTGTTTCTGTAGTGCGAGAAGTTTTTGCCGTCTTCTTCATGATTCCCGGCGATGACCATGTAGGGGACGTAAGCTGCGATCGGTTCTATTTGCCGCATAAACTTGTCGCCGCGATCTCCATTGTGTGAGTGCAGGTCGTAGGCAAAGTCACCTACAAGTGCAAACTTCGTAGCTCAACTTAGGGTACGTAAACAGTTTGAGCGTCGCCTCCGCTTCAGCACGAAGACCACCGATATGTGGTGACACTCTCCGGAAGTTCAAAGATAGCCGTTCTCTGGTCATCATCTTCGCACCTTCGACTTATTACTTCCAAGCGTTATCAGTCCGTGCTAGGCAGGCTACGTTTCGTCCCCACAAAGCGTCGTGTCTCGGACATTGGGAAGCCTGTCGTTGTATTTGCACAGAAGAAAACTACTGCTTCATGTTGAAGTTCCTAGCAGTCCGAAAGTAACATACCGATGTGCAGTACGAGGTCGAAGTCTCCTCGTTGAGCGGCTTTCTGTAGGTACGGCAATGCCATGCCGTTCTTGACTCCGAGGTCGCCGAAGATGCAAACGCGGAACGAGAAGTCGTTGCCAGCCGGAAGCGTACGAAAGTGGTAGACATGGCTCCATCCTTGAGTCGCCGTTCCCACTTGGTAAACTGAAAGCTGAAGTGACATCAAATTCACAAGGACGAGTTCATCTGGATAAGGTACTGACAATACGTCGTGTTTGGCGTCAGCCCTCTCAGAACGGCCCGGTGAATGTATCGGTGGGTTGCGTTGTAGACAAAGTCCGTTTGCGTCCCCGCTGCCGTGAATTGCAGATCGGTCGGCTGAAGACCGTATTCAATGGCCGGTGGAGAAGTCACTGAAACATTCAAATCAGTCTTCTTGTCACATGCGCACAGCGTCGTTGACACTATATTTCTGGGAGGACGCTATCGGACTGTACTTACGCGGAGCCATTGTAAGCCAAGTGACCGCCATTTCGTCCGGCAACTGAGTAAGGGACAAATGCACTTGTTCAGGCACTGCTAGTTCCGGGAGTTCTTCATCAGTGAAGACGAGTCCGATTGACAACGAAATTATAGTGAAGACAACCAATCGAATGTCGTACACGGACATGTTGTATCTGTAAAGCACGTAGTATTTCGGATTTGCTCCCGACAAAAAGATGAGACGAACGTGTAAGTGCACGCATTACACGACATGAGGGACGGAATTTAATACATGGTCCAGCCATTGGACGCGCCGAAATTCGTCGAGTAATGTCGACCCAACTGAGTGGTACTGTCTGGCAGAGTTATTCGTTGTTAAGTTCGTCTATAGGCATCACGCTGCGTACTCTGTTGCATCATCTTATCACTGTCTGCATATCAAAGTAAACGTGTCATAGGCGGACACAGCCGACACTTTGTAGGCAGTGCAGCCACACGACCGTCAAAGGTCACCAAGGTGGACTTAAGGGCGGCTCCCTACGGGCAGCGGTTTTTTTTGCAGTTGAGCTTCGTGGAGTTTCAAATCATACGTGTTCCACTGATACGGATTCTTCCGGCTACGACACGAACATTATTTTCATTGACATTTCTACATACATCCACTCGATGACAGCGAACTAACATTAAAGCTCAATAGATAAGTCCGTATTCAGCACCGTTGACCGCACTTCTCGCATTTTCGCGTTCCGCTGTTCGCCTTCCCGCAAAAGACGCAACGTGACGTGAAAAGGCCGCAATCGCAGTGAACCCATTTGTTGATTCGGCACATCTGGTGGGTCTTGCCGCACTGGCACTGGATGAGCTCGGCAGAGTGTTTGCTATCGCGGCCGCAGGAAGTGCAAGCAAGCTTCTGTCCCGTGGAGACTTTCTAAACCGTCGACTGTCAGGTGCCTGTATACAATGGTGGAAGGTATGCGTGCGTTAACAAGCTCGACACTTACCTTCTCGTTCTCCTTCTCTTCGGCGGAATCCGCGCTTTCGGTGCGCTTGGCAACCCTCGCAGGAGTATCGCTGGGCTCATGTACCGGTTCTTCGGGTTCGTTGTTCGTTCGTTCGTCCTCGACTAGTGGGGCTACGTCGGAAGCTGATCTATTCGGCTCATGAGGGCATTCCTCGGCAGTAACGACGTCAGCGTTTTGTTGTTCTGGGTCAGCTTCCGCTTCCAGATGGCCATTGTGCAGCTCAGTGATAGGGGCCTCCACGAGAGTTTCGGACATCCTAAAGCTGTGGTTGTAGAAGTAAACGTTTTGGAACAAGAAAACATGCCACTGTACGGGAATAGAGGTGGGGATTGTGCCAACATGGAGGCACAGACAATAACTGACAAACCGTTTCTACATCTCTACGCAGTGCTCTAAATAGTTTACAATGCTAACAGAGTTGCGCCTAACGGCACGCTCTCAAAGTCTAGCTATACAGGCAAAGGAACTCCATAAGTAAAGCCATCAGCTAAGCTGATCCGGTCGGAGTACGCCCGAACGGATGTCATTTGCTGGTGCTTAAAAAGCAACTTTGCGACAGGCGGTGCTCGGGGGTTGACGGAAGTTTTTGTTAGGATGCCATTTATGCGAGCAATTGGCGGTGTCGTCTAGGATTTCTCCGTTCCGTGTGGCTACTTGCAGTCGACGTAAAATGCAAAGTGGCGTCGGGTTACCTGCCCCTAGGGCGAGAGATCACCTGGTCTCTGATCTGGCCAAAAATTTGTCAGCTGAAGATCCCGGTAGCAGGTGCCGGAGAGAAGAGAGTAAAGTAAAGTAGAGACAAGAAGTGATCACATATCAACGAGTCCATGGACCTTTTGCCCGGAAGTAGCGAATGTTCAGTTAGGAACTGCATAAAGAGGATTCCCGACTTGAAAGGCATAGCGTAGGATTACAGGGTTTCCGAGGAATTGTAAAGCTTAGCTGTTTCGAATGAGTAATGCTTACATAATTTTCCTCTGTATCTGTTAAGTTCAGTGAAATAATATTTCCTTAGCCTGTCCCACTACTGAACTGTTTACGCCGGGACACTGATGGACCATTCATACGGTCGATCCAGTTGGAGTCAAACCAACAAGCAACGTTTGGAAAACTTCGAGAAGAGGAATAGGGTAGGTTAAGGGTTATACTTGGACCTGTAAATATTTGAGGACGGCGTGGCTCGACAGTGAAGAAATCCCTGTCTTGTTTTAAACTTGGCCAACCTTGCCCCATGTCGATTAGCTCTGGTTTCCGGCTCTGGTCCCGACAAACCGTGTATCTATAGGAATGGGATTTAGCGGACTCAGGAGGCGTTTAGCCAAATGCATCAACGCTAATGTGGCTTTTCTTCTGAACAGGCTATAGTTTCCTTAGCCCTTCTCACTACGGAACTGCTTACAGCGGAACCCAGATTCGTACCAATAAGATGGCGCTGTTCTCGTCAAGACAATAAGCGTCGCTTGGAGTGGTCTCATTTCATACATATGCAGATCCCAAGGACACGTTTACTACATAAACTAGAGTCAGCATTCGCAACGGTAAATTGTGTTTACTTCAAACAACGCGTTCGGGGATGCTAATCGCACGCCGTTCATGTCTTGCCTTAATGGCGGCTGTCGCGCTCATGTTCAGTGTCACTTCGGTTGCAGCGGCCTCGCAGGCTGTCATCAAGCTCGATGATGACGAGGTAGGTAAAGGACAGGTCATCATTGCTACGCGGTGTTCTTTTTTAGGTGATTGACGTGTGCGCAAGAGAGCATCCTTGCGAGAACGGGGGCAAGTGCTTCCTGGCACCAATGGCTCCTTCCTCTTACGTGTGTCAGTGCCGCGAGCACTATCACGGTATGTTTCCCCCCAGTACAGTGTGCTTATGACCCTCTTCTAGGAAATAACTGCGAGGAAGAGGGAATCGTCGCACTGCCCAGGGAATACTTTGTTCTGCGCATATTCTTCATTACGCTGAGCGTGGTCGTCGGCGCGGTCACTTTCGCTGCTATCTTCTATCGTTGGCGCGTCGTGGGAAAACATCAGGTAAGCATGGCTTTCTGCACGGTGCTAATCAGGTTGAATTTAGAAGTACCGACTGAGGTCGATCAAGGACCTAACGGACACGAAGAAGCCAATGATATTGTTGCCCACGGTGATTTTCGTGTCGCCTGCTATTCCTCAACTGCTTATTTAGGGATCAGTGCCGGAGAGCCTCGTCTACATGATCTGCCATCCGAATGCGTCTGCCAATGGGAGCCGCCAGACCACCGCCAAGACCAGTTATCGTAGCTCGAGCATCCGTTTTTCGAAGGACAGGCAGTTGCAGAAACGTGGTTCTTCATGAATGACTTGCGTACAGCTACGAGAATCGTATCGGAATAAATGGTTTACCTGTCTCATCTAGAATCAATTAGGACCTCTTATAGCCGTTAGCTTTAACTGTTGCAATCTGGCACGACGCCGCATATTGGTTTGCGTAAAACTTTGCACTTTGAATTGCTCTCCTCCAGAGCTACAACTCACGGGCTACAACCAGTGTGGCCGGAAACGATCGCTCGGTGCGCCATTCCATGCAACCGCATTTCCATGCAACACTCGAGTTATTATCGAGCACTTTGCTTTCCTCGGCCATGGCGTTATGTCAACAAAAAGTATACAAATCCTCGTTCTCAACAAAACTATTTAGATGCTGCTGTTTCCGTTTATCGTCAACGCGGCATATGCGATTTTCTACGCTTATGTCGTGTGGTTCGATTATGTCATCGTCACGCCTGAGCTTGCGGTCATGCCAATCAAGAACGTTTATGCTTCGAAGCTCATTTGGCTAACGATGGTCAACTTGGTACGTAGGTTTAAGTGAGCAACGAAGAGCTGGTTTTTGTCCTTTTAGTTTCTGCAACTCGGCTACCACACCCTTGGCGCGTATCTGGCTAAAACGGCCAAAAGCTACAATGACCGACGCCTCTCCGTTCGCCTCTTTCACTTCATCGCATCCGCCGTCATTTTCCCGATTGCATGGGTAAGGACGGTACTAAGCTAGCGCAATTTATGACTGCACCTTATCATTCATCCTCTCCGTTAATACAGACCTTTAGACTGTGGTGCTGCTCTTCTGGGGCCTGTACTTCTTCGATCCGAACACACTGCTGACGGATGATGCGAAGCGACTCATGAGCATTGCCTGGTTCAATCATGCACTGGTACGTTCAGCGCTTTGCTTGTATGCTCTGCGTTTTCTCTGTGCGCGCACCACTTTATCTAGCACACCGTTCCCGGGATCACTGCGACTGTCGACTTCGTTGCCTGGCGACATCCGCGTCCGAACAAGCTAGCCGCCGTCGTGACGATCTGTGCCTTCATAGCCGCCTACTTGTTCGGGTATATCGACCATCACGCACAGTTCTACTGCCTTCTTTTAGGGTCAACTACGTCCACGATTTGAATGGCTTCTGGGCCTATCCGATTCTGGGGGATCTCAACTTCGTTGGACGCATGTGCTTCTACGCCTTCAGTGCGACCATCACCTTCCTCCTCTTCCTCGCTGGTGACCGACTCAGCGCACTCGTGCAGCGGATCTTTGGTGGCGGCGCCAAGACTCATCAAGCGAAAAAGCGACGTTGATCGTTGCGTAATCAAAACTTCACTAAACGACTTGTAATTTTTTCTGCTCAGTGTTGTCATAAATTTCTGTCCGTAATATATGTTACCTACAAGACCACTGGAAGGGAACCAGAAAATGAGGCACGTCGTCGTCGCCTTAGGCTTAGGTTCGGTTCAGGGATGCGGGTATCGGTATCGAAAACCGATACTATCGGGTTTTTAGTATCGGTATCGGTATCGGTGGTGAGAAAATCTGCCCGCATCAAATTCTTTTTAGTGTTTCAGTCAGCCAAAATTCAACGCAAATCTTAGTGCAAACCTGACAAATTCCAACTCAAACCATTTAAAACACGTTCAGTTAGCAACACAAGTTGCTTCGGCGCATTTTTTGCTGAATTTTACTATATTATTTGCGTTAAAAGATGACTTTGGGGTCTTCGGTATCGGTATCGGTAATGTGATAAGTATCGGTATCGGTATCGGTCTCTAAGTTTTCATCCCGCATCCCTGGTTCGGTTAGGCACCTTTTAGCGTCTTCTGTGCCGGTCTGAGTGCTTGAAAGGTGTAGGCTTTCGCAACTTACCGGTCTTTTCATCCCGTGTAACATTAGCATGCTCCATACGGTCCACATTGGATTCTAAGGCAACGTAGTTTCATGCCATTGTGCGAACACGGTGTGTCTAAGCACTTGAAAATTCCGAACGGGGAATGGTACGTCTAACGCCTAGGGGGTGAGTTGCGCGAAACCACGCAGAACTCGCGATCAAGGCCGACGAGAATGCAGCGCTGCAAGGCTCGCAACTGACGAGAGTTTGAAATTAGGTCGGAAATCAGAAGAAAATTCGGATGCGTCGGGAATGCCGCGAAGAGGAGCCGTGCGCATCCGCCCCGAGGCCGATACCGCCGACGCTACCGAAGATACCTTTCTCGTCAGACTAGCCACTCTTTTGTCAATTCAAGCGTTTCTATCGTTTCGACAGCCGTTAAGTGAACGAAAGGATGAGTACGAAGTGGCGGATGTGCGCCCATGTGTGGTATGCGCTGGTCAAGTTGTTCGCGCATCCCGTGTCTCTAACAGCGTTCTTCACTTGATTACCGAACGTTTTTTATGCATATACTCCATTTTTTACTTCAAGGTATCCGTTGCAAACACCTCTTGGTACATCTCTTTTTATGCATGCTATTCCGCCTCCCTATGCTCGTAGATATCGCGATGGTTCGTACAAACGGCGCTGTCGACCAACGGTAGCAGGCCAACTCACTGGCCTGTCCGCATACCCCTCTATCATAATCATCCGGTTTCGAAGCCTCAAAACGCAGTGTACTACTCCTCTTAACACTCTATAATTAGGCCTACACAAAATTTCGCCTCCAGGAAATTTCGGCAGACTTTGTCTCACTCGGTGGCTCATTTGTGAATTAGCGCACTTTCCCTTTCACTCGACCTTAGATATTATCGAAAGCAACCGGATACGACCGCCGCTTATTCCTTGCGCGCATAACAACGCGTCATATCTTCCGTTGCGATCAGCTAACCTTTGTATTTCTGACTGGCTTGAGTCTCAAAGCCTGTAAAGGAACAAAGCCTGCCGTCAATTTGTGGGAAGCGTATTTTGTTATGAAAGTTCATTGTGTAGTCAACATTCTTATACGACTGTCCCTTGCACATAACTCGGTTGTACTAATTAAGATGACGATGGTCACGAGCTCTGAATGACTCAGAATGTAAAAACAGAATGTAAGAAGTCTCTCCTTAATTGTGTAGAGTTCCCCGCGTTCCATTGTAAAGTCTATTTTGCATGCATTTTACTCTGCCCGACTAATCACCTTATCTCCGTACTTTGATAATATCGCTGGTTTTCGCGCATGTCGTTGTTCTGTTCAGGATGCGGAAGTCCGCTAGCGGAGGCAACGCTAAGGCGACTCCCGAGACGGGTAAGAAAAACGCGACGAAGAGCTCTACCGCACCCAAAGAGAAGGAGGAGCCGAAGCGACCGGGCTCCGCCGTGAGTCGCGAGTTCATGCCGAAGAAGCAACAGAACGTCGGAAGCGCCTGGAAGAAGCACGAGGAGCAACAGCCGCACGCGCAGTCTATCTACGGCTACGTCCCCTTCAAGTCTGCGCCGTTGCCAGCTATCTACGGCATTCGAACCACGACACCGCAGCCACTGAACCCGGCGGACTACATGCATTCGAGTAAGCATGGCTTTGATGCAAAATGAAGAACTTGTACCTTGCAGTTTACGCACCTCCACAAGCGTTGCGACCTGATCCCGCAGCGGCTCGTGACGGCAATCAACGGCAAGAATCACGACCGGGGAGCGAAATGGGGCTGTGTAAGTGCCTTTGTCTATTTTCCATGCAGTTCATGTAGTACCTTTTCGATTATGCTTCAACCTGTTGTTTAGATCGACCATCGTCGCGCTACCAGTCGTACACGACACTGCCAAGGCCCGAGATCGTTGACATCGACGACGCGCATCAGCATCACTTTCGGCAGGTCCCCGGACACGAAATCTACGGGACCACGGCCATGCGCGGGCAGCCCCAGGCATTCCCCGTCAAGAAGGAGGGCCCGCCACAAGACAAAATGGCTAAGGTAAATAAAGCATACCCATACGATGGCTCTCCAAATTCCTTGAGGGTCTTCAGATTCCAACTGGTCGCAGTCCGTCGGCACTTAGCGGGGCTAATCCAATGCGAACCTCCGAGCATTTCCCCCAACCGATCACAGGACACAAATCCCTTTACGGCATGCCGCCACCGTCAGCCGCCGATTTCGGCTATCCGAACGACGCCTTCGGTGCGGAAGCGCAGTCAGAGAGCATAATCAACTGGTATAAGCTGCAGACGGCCAGCATGCTACATGTACGTTTCTTTGCATATAGCGTCCACTCGAGTAACCCGATGATAACGGGTAGGTAGCTGTCGGGGTGGCACTGTTTGCTATTGGCATCCTGCGCATATTCGTTCACGCGGACTACGCCAAAGGCACGGACGTCTTCTACGGGGTCTCCGTGGTCACGGCCGGCCTCGTCGGCTTCCTCGGTTCGAGGTTCCGCAGCTATACGATGTCCATCGCCGCCATGGTCCACGCCGTCGTCAACACCGTTTTTGCATTCGGTCCTACTGCGGCCGGTAAGCTTTTTTTAACGCTAGAGGTGCAAAACGGACCAGCGTGCGATTGGGAAGGATTGTGGTTCCAAGTGTCGTTTTTAGCTAGCATACAGCTCATGCGACTCCTGGATGCTGCCAACAATCCGTCCGCCGCGTTCGAAGGAGACTCGTCTGCCCTGTGGGAGCCGTACGTAGCCATGGCCCTTGTCTCGGTTCTCGAGGTTAGTGGCTACCGCAACGGACCCAGTAACAGTGCAAATATTCAGTTCGCGCTGGCACTGTGCACGTGTGTCATCGGCTTCAAGGCGGCCGCTGCGCTGATCCAATACGTCGAGGTGTTCCGGCAGGAATATCTTGTCCCAAAGAACGCGAAGGGAATTCCCACTCTACACTAAGCTTTTGCGGCTTCTTTCTTCTGTGCGCAATAGGTCAGACGTTGTCGTGACTCTGACTCTAAGTCGGTGCTTGCCTAATGTGGTAATTCGTGTGCTACGGTGCTAATTAATAACGACCTTGAATAAATTATAGTGTCTTTTGGAAAAGCCCGCACTATGTTAGTGGAGAAACATAGAAGTTGCTCATATTTTACGATAAGTTAAACTTGAAACGCAGAAACATTTATATTGCCAAAGACCGTGACTGCGAGGGTAATCAGCAAGCATAGAAGATGAAAACATGTAAGTCGTGAATAACAGCGATAGAGCAGCGGTGACGCTAAGCCGTTTGTCCGTTCCCGGGAGTGCGCTCAGTTCGCACCTTGTTCAGCACGTCCAGGAAGTCGACGTATCGAGAAGCATGTGCGCAGTGAGGTTGGGCTAAACATTGAGTGCTCGGTACGCGTGGCCTGTACGGACTGCATCTTAGCGATGTTCAAAGCTTACTTCCGTCGATGTCCTTCAAGTGATACTCCTTTGCAAGCTCGGTTGTGGTGAGCACCTTGCCGGTCTTCTGCTTGATGTTGGTGTCCGTTGCCAGCGCAAGGACGCACCGTCCAGCAAATTCGATGCTCTCACAATTCGCGAACAAGTCTTTTGCAGCACTCTAAACCAGTAGGGTCCTAACTAAGCCAAAAGAGGCGAACCATATTCGCTGGTTCGCCACGAGTTCAGTCGGCTGACCAACCTGCTGTGCAACGCCAAGAACTGTACGTTGGATGATCTCCGTCTTCACTGGACCTGGAACCAACGAAATCGACACGATGCCAGCGTCCTTAAGCTCAATGGCGACGTCAGCAGCAAGACGATCGACCTTAAAGCTATAAATAACGAAAGAAATTGTTGACTGAAGCCATACCGCCGCCTTGCCGACGCCGTATGCAGTGTTCAAGATATAATTAATGCCGCCACTTGAGCTGATCGTAACGATGAGCCCCGCCTTGCGTGGCACCATTTGCCGGGCAGCATACACTGAGCATACATAGTGATTGCGCAAGCCCACATTGTTGACCTCGTCGAAGATCTCCACCGGCAACTCGTAGAACTTTTTTCCCAGGTTGCTCAACAGCGTCTAAAAGGCCGGGTACGGAGCAAGGCAGGGTGCATGTTTGCACCGCTTTGCAGTGTCGTTTAGCGAAGAGATCTACGGGCGACTTACCACGACAGCACTGTACGCATTGTTGACAAGGATATCCAAGCGTCCGTTCTGCTCTTTCTCGATCTGATCGAAGAGCTTCTTCACGTCCTCGATGCTAGAGTGATCGCAGAAAACGGCTATGCCCTTACCACCGCGGGCAGTGACCTAGAAGCAGTATTCCGGACAGTTTCCGTGACATCGAACAAATACCTCCTTGGCAGTTTCTTCTAATGCGGGCAAGTCCAGCTGAGTCTCAGTGGCGGAGCGCTTCTGCGGTGGACGGCCTGTCACGTAAACCGTTGCCCCAGCTTGCCCAAGCACGACGGCAATACCCTTGCCAATGCCTCGAGAAGCGCCAGTCACGAGCGCGATCTGTCCTTGCAGCTTCTTCGCGGCCATTGTTGCAGCAGCAAATTTTACCAGTTGCTCTGCAACCACACAGTTAAATGAACCAGCAAGTAGAAACTGACAAAAATCATAATGGTGAAATGAAGGCTTTGAGTATTCGCAACACAAGCGGCATAAATTTGGCATCACTCAATGGGACGCCACGCACGCGTGATATGCAAATGGCCCATTTGGCATTTTATTCCGATGCTCACAGTGGCACTTCGTCAAAGTGCTTCTTTGAGGTTGCCTTGAGGCTATTTCTCATGCTAAAGAGTGACATCTGGTAGCAACAACTGGTACGTCCATCACACTGGGCATGTCTTGTGTTCTTGGCCGTTACAGCAACTATGTCTGTCCGTTTCAAGCTAGGAAATAGTGCGCGTCCCGAGCTGTACTAAAGGGCAAAATAAAATATGGCTGACGTAAAAGCGATAACCACCCCAGCATGAAGTGACCTCTCTACTTATACCCGATCCTCGGCGACACTCTTTTCAAGGACGCACAGCGCAAAGTCACATGATGCAACCGTAATAAGTCGGTGATAGCACAACTGTGTTCAACAAAAAGTTTGCATCGCAACTTCAAAGGAATGATTGCACGAGTTTTTGCCTACGTGTGCATGTTGCGTCAACTAAGGGCCTGCCCATTCGTAACATCTATTATATCACTATTTGTTCAAATATGTACGTACTGTGTAGGTCAGTTTGTTAACACCTCCGAAGCTGTTGTTGGATTAGAAATTACTCTCGTCACGTAGTGTTTCCGCCTCAGACCTATCATGACTATAGTTACGGACCACGAATGCTCCGATTTTTGCAAACAGTAGGTCCTTCTTTTATCTCACTCGCCAAATGCCCTCGACATAGCAGTTATGAAAGTGCAGTTTAAGTACACGAAAAGTGTTAGTTATTCTCTCGGGGTTCAAGGGTTGTACGAAGGGTGCAAACCAATCGGACACCAAAGCACGCGCAAGAGGTTGCATCATTCATTCCGCGATCTTCTCCTGCTCGACACGTTCCCAGTTTGCAGCGAACCACGGACGCTCGATCTAAACGGCGTCTTAGAGGACGTCTTAGAGGAGAGGAGAGGAAAAAGCACATGTTAAGTAAGCATCTTACATTGGCGTTCCAGTAGTTGAGTAGTCCCGCTCGTTGCCTTTGTAGGACACGGTCTTCGCGCATGAATCTGCTGTACTGTGCCCCTGGTTCCCCATGGAGCAATGAGCAGGCCAAGCCGACGAATAGGGCTAGCGCATAGGCGCCAACGATGAGAACACGATTCATCGCCTATCGCTCTCAACCTAAATTCGGGAGATTAGAATGTGCACAAGGCTATATAAGGCATGAGCAGCGCTATGAATGAACATCGGAACACCCGCGCAGCCCAATTAATTATGCAGCTTAATAGGTTCTCATTGGATGCAGCCATTTGGGCATCTTAGGTGTCCGGTAAGAACACCTGTCAGCGCTGCTTCTTACGATCGGCATTCCAGCTAGCATGACAACATCAGAGGCAAATTGAAAACGTTTTAGGCATTCCCGCGCAGCCCCCGCTAAGTTAAATCTGGGCCGATTTGGCACTGGAACGATTTGCCACTAGCCGCTTGCGTAGAGTTTGCTTAGTCTGCCGCTTGGCATGACTAAGGTTGAGTCAATGTGGATGCGATATCAGACGAAACGTTAAGGCACACCGGTTCAAATAACCGAGGCTGAAAATTCAGAACCTCTCCGAGAAGCATTTGTATTTCGACAGCACGAAGACTGTGCAAGTACTCATTGGGCAAGAGCCGCATGGATTGGTTCAAGATAGGCACATGACCACGCGCCTTGGACTTTAAGCGGTGGCTTCTTATGCGAAACTATGATTAGCATGTAGAACAAAGGACAAATGCCGACCCTGAGCGGCGCTAGTTTAAGTATTCAGCGGGATGAGACCTCACGCCTCGACGATAACCTGATTAATAACAAAAGCTAAGCGGACAGCGCTGCATGTCGATGATATCATTGGCCTGCGCTCTCGTCACGTTCACCTGAAGCTGCAAGGAAAGAACGTCTCGGCTTTTCGGGAGTGAGCACGAGACGTTTTGACACCTACGCTATGTCTGCCTGCGCACGCACTTAATGGGAACCCCTTTAAGACACGTTAAATGTAACCAAGTCAAGCTTCTTTTTAGGGATAGATAGCATTTCTCTGCGATTGCTAGTGTCTTCGCTAAGAGTGAGCAAAGTCATTCATTGCACGTGAATAGCAAAGAATGTTTCCGGGCAGTTCCTGCCGTAGTATGCTCCTTCTGTTCCTCGCGTCACTTTCATGGAAATACTTGCAGCGGTGTTTGTTCGTAGAAGACGAAGCACAGGTGGTAGCCATTTCTGTTGCCATATTAACGAGTTTGAAAAAGCAAATAGAGAAGCCGCGCAAGGCTCCACGAACAGCTGAAAATCTGGCGGGTGGAATCTCGTAACAGGAGTTCAGCCATGTGCTGCTTACTCCGATTAACGTACAAAGTTTGCTAGACAGCTCGCCGCCTACCCATATTCTCTCTCTACAATCGAGGATCCACTAGTCTTGTCGTTTCTATCAGACTCGTGTCTCCTTAAAATGACAAGCCACACAATGGTGCTCTCTTGGGTCATGTTAAGCGTCACCCAGTCGTTTGTAATCCAAGACCTGCCGCTGCCAAACGTGGAAGATGATACTTCAAATGGCGATCGAAGCGTCCGAAGTCACTCTCTGTCACGATTAAGCTATGTACATCCGATCAGTCTCGACGCAGCTATTGAGCCCGTTATCGACAAGTACGAGGTAGATGCTTGTTATCCCATTGTGTTCCACAGGAGCTATCGTTTAGGTTTTAAACCGCATACTTTCGAAGTCGTCAAGGCCAGCTGACCTTCGGATTTTAGATCATGTTCGTTACGGCATTCCCAAATTGTTGTGATCATAACACTTTGCTAAATACAAAGTCTTTGGATTTCTTATATTAAGCCTTGGCCCAAACAAGAGCGCAGAGTGACTGGGACTACTCGCGAACATAAGTGCTTGTATATCCATCACCCCACATCCGTCGAGACGAATGGCAATCCCCTCGTCCTTGCGTCATTGCCGTAATTACGGGCCGCAAATCAGGTCGTTAACCAATGGCGTACCGAGCACTCAGATTTAGGAGGGCCACGCAAATTTTAGCAACAAGTTGAGCACCGAAATTGTCCTTGGTCCCCCTTAGGTAAAATTTCGAGGCGGCTGCAGGCCGCCGTGGTCGTTAGCGTTTGCTAGTGTTCCGACCCTTCGGATTTAGGGGACATGCCCCCCCCCCCCTGCCCCAACGGTTCCTGCAGTGCCACTGCGGTTAACCCCAAAACAGCTTGGTGTTGCAAGACATATGCAGGGAATCCTGGCTTGAAGGTTCAAGTCCATGCCATACCTTTGTTTAAAAAACTCACCAGTAGGGGAGTATAGTAGAGGTAAATTTGGGCGATTTGAGACAATGAGTGTGTGATTCAGGAAGTAGTCGAGTCTCCCTATTAAGCACTCTCGCATGAGGGACGCAACTGCCGCAGTGAATGTCAGTTATCCTTCTTCCACCATCGTTTTCGTAACGTGCAAAACATACTCCATCAAGAAGATGTTGAAACCTGTTGGCCCAGTTAGGTTGCAGGCCCACCGCCTTTCGATGCTGTTGTGTCCACGATTTGCTCGATACCGTAAATTAGCGTATGCGCGCTATCTAACTTAGAGCATGTTTCCAATGCGAGGTTATTCACATACTTTGTGGTGCCGACTCCTTCGCGATGTTCAGCCGAGTTCTCGCAGTCATTCCTGCCCTCCTGGTGACCTTCCCGCTTCCGGAATGTGGAGGTAAATATCTGGTTTCGTGGCATAGTTCGACTACTCGTTTAGCGGCCATCGATTACAATACTTCCACCACCGCATTCATTGCTTCTTCAACCGAAGTCAGTTCGTCTTCTACCTCCATCATCACTGCGGACACGCAAAGCTCGTCAACCTCCGCTACACTGGAAAGTGAAACGGCGCCTAGTTCATCGAGCACGCTGACGTCAACACCCGACGCCAATCACACTAATAAGGCCGTGCAAAGCACTACGGAAGGACATCTGACGACGTCGAGCTCGTCTTGGTGCGACGGCAAACGCAACTGGAGCATCCCCGTTGGTATATCCAAATCTAGTCCGGTACACCAACAACCTAGGTAAACGTTTTAGTGCAAACATGCCCCTGCCTCAACGGTGGCACGTGCGTTGATGTTGATTCTGGGACGCCCATAAAACGAGGAATCTGTCATTGTCCTTACGGCTACGGTGGCCATCGATGTGATACAGGTACGCTTTACGATGCCGCTACAAAATACGACAAGGGAGTTTTAGAACGTCCTACAAAGGCAGCTGTGATGTACTCTCTGTGGTGGATCGTCCTGATTTCGTTGGGCTCTCTCGCGTTCGCGGCCATTCGTCACCAGTAAGTTTTTCGCATCGTTTTCGCATTTTGCAGTGAGTAACAAGTGCGTTTCAGCTGTCAGACGAAGAATCGCCCGCTTAATCCTCATGAGCGATTCGTAGACGTCTTGAACCGTGCTCCACAGCCGTCGAACAACGCTTAGTTATAGTGCCGCCTGTTGACTTCCTTTCGGCTTACGTGATCACTGCTTTGACATTAGTTAATAAACGCGAATCGAGTTGACACTGTCCTCGATCTGTCGCAATTCACCGTATAGTTTTATTTCTACGGAAAAAAGCAAACTGCAAAACTTGTCGCTAGGTCAACCGAGCCCCACAAATGTATTTCACTGGCCTAGTACTCGATATCTTGGATCGCACTGCTCCGACCCGGTGGGAAAGACGCGAACCATCAGTTGCATCTCTGCGTACGTGTTAGTGACGCTCTGAAAGATAATGATGTAGTGGAATACGAAAAAGCTCATGAGGACTGGAGTGCGTACCAGTATGTCTTCGATGAGTGAGATGATTTGAACGAGACGTGATCCTCCTTGGCCGTATCCGTATGTTGACACGAGATCGGAGTGCAACTCGCTGTTCATCTCCTCTCGCATCGCTTCATTCGACGAGTCCAGAAGACCACGGTGCTCAACTGAATCGGCGAAATGCAGTAATACACTAACAAAAAGCGTTACCATCGTGCCACATCATCACGCCGGCCAGAGCGGCTGCCTCGATTTCCCGCAGCTTAATGCTACGGAATTTGTTAGCTGTAAGTGTGCACTGCGAGATGACGTGCATGAGCATAGCACTAGATAGCATGTTGTAAAGCTTCTTCACTGGGCGCAAACTACCTAATCTTATGGCGGATGTGCTCTTCACCTTCGAATAGAACGTCGATCTTGTCGGGTGACACGTACCCGCCGTAGTGGGTTGCGAGTCGACAGTCGCCAACGGTCGGGAAGCTCGAGCTCGTCAGAAAGCACTGGTAGATGGTTGAGTACTTCAGAAAGTAGGTCGACATGAGCTCGTTCTGAACGCGTAAAGTAAGTCATGGGCGTCGTCGAATACGGCACCTGTCGGTCGATGTCCCCGATGCCGACGATGGAGAGCTTCTCGCGAATGATTCCGTCCATGAGTGCGAGCGTACCGGCCTCCATCCGCTTGTACTCGCTTCGCGTTATCGGTACAAACTACGAGCATATTCGTAGAACGGATGAACTACGCCCTCATACCTGGTTCTCCACGAATACGGAACCAGAGTTTTCCATGGCATGCATGGAACGCTGGGCTCTGTTGATGTTTCGGAAATCCAGCAGAAAGCGACTGAGCAGCCCAGCTGCCGAGGGCGATTCCGCTGCCTAAACATTGTTGTTGGTACTGCGGTAGCTGATAGGCCACAGTTTTAGCCCAGTGGCTAAGGCCACACTTGCATTGAAACTTTGGGGTCAATAGCAATGCGTCAAGCAACCAGGACCTACTTCTGGTGAAGTCTGCGGCGTTAAGGTGATGAGCGAGTTGACGCATTCCGATGGCCGGCTTGAGCCACTCGTCGACTGATCGTCGTCCATTAGCGGCATGCCGGCCTTGTAACACCGGCGGAGTCTGCACGCTCGACAGGTAGTTCGCATGGCTCCTGAAAAGAGAAAACCGCTATCATTCTAATGCCAAGAATGTTAACCTTTAAGTATATTGCAGTTGTTGCTGCGACGGCACGCATAGTTGCGCCCTTGGCTGCGTCGGTAGAACGCGAGGCAGGCGCGGCACGACGGCACGCCGAACACGAACGTCTGCGCAACCTCGTTGCAAACAGCGCAGGTTTTCTTGTCACTCATTCTCCAAGCTAAAACCTTCAAGCGTTTAGGTTAAACCTCAAATAAACGACCGTGAAACAACGTGATAATAAACCGCGTGACAAAATGATACGGCTCCTTAGACAGCGCTGCCCTCGCTAAGGCGCTTAATCGGCCAGTGTTCGCGAGTATGTGCCCCTCTCGGCCCGACGTTTCTACGCAAGCAAGCGTCGTTATCGGAGAAACACGCGCGACAGCCGGACAAAGGGCGCACCTGCAAGCGGGCTCTGCGTGCGCGTGATTCGACTCAGTTTATTCTGTGATCGAAGGGTGCGGCATTGTGCGTAGCGCGGCAGTTCAGTTAGCTGCGACGCGGTTGCTGCCCGTCTATAGTTTGTAGCGGCACTCCTACGCGCTCAGTTTCTGTGCCTGTGTATCGCATGGACAATAATTGATTTTTCGTGTCCTATCTTAAAGGTACGCCCGTGTCAAATTCCGGGATCTTTTACTGAAGAAGGCGGCCAAATCGATGTCGATCGGCTGAATCACATACCGGCGAAAGGACAATGGGGAATAAGGGGGACACGACGGCATGGTTACACTTGAGGTAACGATGACGAGCCTAATGGGGGTCGAGGAGATCTGAGATCTTGATCATACAGGAAGGAATAGGGGATGGGACAAATAAATGAGGTGGCGACGGTGACGTGGACCATAGTGGCCTTAGCCGGAGACCGCAACGGCGTTCTTGGTCCCGCGCTTGCCGCCGGTCGGCGCCTTCTTCAAGTCCTTCTTGGCCGGAGCGACCTTCGCACGAGCGAGTCCACGCGAGCTGCGCTGCGAAACAGCGGCAGTCTTGGTCTTCGTCGGCGCAGGGCTGGCCTTCTTTTTGAGCTGAAACATGTGTTTGTACTACATCGATGGAGACGCAGCGTTGTCTTACCGTCGTCTTCTTGGTGCTGGCGGGAGGGCTCTTGGGCTTGACCGAAGTGTTCTTCTTCGCCTGAAGGGGTTCGCTGAAGAATTCGCAATACACTATGAAAACGTACAGCAGCCGCAGTGGCCTTTGGAGCAGTGTTCTTCGTGACGCTCTTGGTGGTCGGCTTCGTGGCTGCAGACGACTTGGTCGAAGCAGAAGTGGTTTTGGAAGGAGAGATGTCCTTGCTGGGGATCTGGTAGCGCTCAACGCCACTTCGGCCAGCCGGCGGGATCCGCGTCAAGGTGCCCTTCTTCACTTCAGCATCCAGGATTTTTCGGAGCTGGGAGCGCACCTAAACATTCCATACCATTAGTCTTCAAGGATACGTTTAGACGTTACAAGTCGATCATTTCCCAGTGGCACTCACCTCCTTCTCGTCCGGAGTGTTCTTCTCGTAGCGGGCCTTGATGAACCTAAATGAAACAGAATAAACCGAATTAAAAACCCGAACGCACTTGTAAACGTCCGTGATCGTTGTGCCCTTCTTAACAGTTGAGCTCCTTGATCGCGGTCAAGACCAGCTCGGTATTGACTTCGCTGAGCTTGATGCTCGCGGACGCCGCCTGGCTCTTGGTCGTCCTAAGAAGTGCTAGAAAAAGGGTTCATGGACAACGCGTGCGTACTTGGACGAGGTGGTGGTGGACTTAGGCGCGGCAGACTCCTTCGCGGACGCGGCCTTCGGCTTCACCGAATTCGAAGACTTGGTGCTAGAAAGAAGCATAGTGCAAAACAGGGCCGTAACAGGTGTCACTCACTTGCCCGCTGCTGACTTGGCGCTGGTGGGCTTGACGCTAGTCGACTTCGGGCTAAATTTCCCATAGAACAAGCGCTTGTGTAGGCGTTTACCTGGCAGTAGTGCCCTTTGCCTTGGTCGACTTGGACGTTGCCGGCTTAGCCCTAAACCCAGAGCTGATGCTATCCTCATATACACCTGCCATGGTCCTTACTTGTTGGCTGTGGACTTCTCATTCGCTTTGACCGTAGCGGTTGCGGACTTGATACGGACCGACTGGCGGAGAGCGGGACCACCACGCGTTGAGGCACCGGTTTTAGCCATTGAGACACGTCAAGTTGGATCAGAAACAGTTGTCTAAATTAACACTATCTGAGATATGTTAAAAAAACTGGAAGTGTTCATATTTTTTCGAGAGGAAAAGTAGGTGAAATGGCAGGGTCACCAAGTCTCGACAGAACAGTTCTTTATCTTTATTGCATAGATAGAAATGTTGTAAGTTTTGCAGAAATCATTCAGCCACTCAAGATTTTTCGAAGTCACAAACGATTTTTCATGTAAAATGGCAAGGACGTGATTGACCGCTCATAAAACGAGGTCACTCGGTCAGGTCTGTCACGAGCAGATTGTTGCCGAGAGCAGAATGATATGAGCGATTTGTCCACCCCATTTGCCCCCACATGGGGTACGATAGCGCGGGAATTGACGCAGTCTTCGCCCTGTTTATAAATCTGGGCGGGAGAAAGCGGCGCTTTCAAACTTGGCGTTTGAAGCACTGGCATGTTCTGTGCGAGGACCGACGTTTATAGGCTCATTTCGATTCCGGTTTAGTGTTACCCACATCCGAAAAGTCAAGTAGGCGATGAGTATACTTGTGAGTTTTCGGAAATCATAGGTGCGAGTGCAAACATTTTGAGCAGTTCAGTCTGCACCAGTGGCTAAACGAACATACTACGCACTTCTGGAACCTTTGGAATATGACGTCCTCCAACTTGGATCGCTTCCTCTTGTGTCCCCAACAAGAAGTACCGGACAAGGTTAATGACAGACGAATTTGTTATGACGTGACTACGCGCTTGCATGATCTTGCTGTTGAAATACCGCGACCTTTCTTTTTCCTGAAAACTGTCAAGAAATCACTTAGGAATGGTTGCGAGCCAGTGCAACAGCCAGGAGTGGGACGATGCACCCGACGAGGTGCCGTGGTTGGATAACGAAGTGGAGCGTCAGTTCGAGATCCAGGACGAAAGGCACATTCATGAGGTAAGCGCAAACTGGCTGTCGAGGATTTTATGTTAACGAAAACATGTTCCTTCTAGGATCTCTTGCAAGATGGCCAGACGGGGTGTTCAAGCCTGCAGGTAACGGACAGTTTACCGCAGTCTCGTACCACCTTTTAAGGGCATTTTGAGAGACGACCAGGAAAACAATCCGCCCGAGCCATCTAGCAGCAAAGGCCAGAAGGCGTCCGAGCCAGTTCAGTGTCCCACGTGCCAGAAATGGTTCGTCAGTCCATCGGGTATCTCGAGCCAATTCAGTTGTCGTCCAAACGCCTGGAATTAGGCCTGAAGCTGCACACCGTTCTGCACACCGGCGAGAAGCCTTTCGTCTGCACCGTCTGTGGGAAGTCCTTCGCGTTCCAGTCGAACCTGTTCAGCCACGCGTCCGTGCACGACGACAACCCGGCGACGCACGAGTGCCCCTACTGCGGGAAGAAGTGTCGGCTCAAGGAGAACCTCCTGAAGCACTTCAAGGTCCACTTCAAGGACGAGGCCGAGCTGAAGCAGGCCTGGAGGGAGCACTTTGGTGCCGGGTTTGTGGAATGGAAACAAGGCTGCTCTATCAATGGTGCTTTAGCAACCGCCGCAGCGGCAAGAGGGCAGCGGCAGCAGAGGTGGACGACAATGCTGTCGTAAAGCCGAAGAAGAAGAAGGTCTACACTGCTCCCAGGAAGGCGAACAGGAAGCGACTTGGCCTCAGGCTCGACGAAGGCAGCAGCGAGTGGGTTCAGAAGGTCGCTCAGGACGAGCAGTTCTCCACGCTTTCCGTAGATGCCAAGGTGCTTCTTCTCGCGAAGCAATTAATTATTGCTCGGTTGCAGATCGAACGTCTGTCGGATCTGCTCGAGGACGCAGTGAAGAAGGGCATGTCCGTCCAGGCAGTCCTCGAGCAGCTGAAGTCGCCGCCCTTCGAACAATTCGACTGTTCCTTCTGCAGCAAGCTCTTCGCTACTCGCAACGACTGCCTCGACCATCTGAGCAGCGCGCACTCCGAGGCGCTCAAGGCGGAGTTGTTCTGTCACGTAAGTGCTTTCCCAGTACGGCACACCCCTGCGCAAAGCTTCATCTTGCAGGTGTGCTTGCGATCGTTCAAGGACCGGGCGACAATGGCCCTGCACGAGTCGTACCACGAGCGTGTTCAGCTGCTGATTCGTGACGACGAAATAAAGGTGGGCCCAGTGTTGCCTCCGTTCTTCTTACCACTTATCGAAACTTGGTAACTGTTGTATGCTTATAGTTCTGCGACCCGCAGCTGGTGCTTTACAAGGAGCCTTGTCACGATGAAGCGGAGGATGAGGACGACGACGACTTCCTGGACGCTGCTAGCCAGGATGGAGACTTCGCTCCTACTCTCGAGTGCTACGGAAAAGACCACGAATAGTGTTGGGTGCGGCCTTCCTGCTAGTACCTAGCCTACGTCCCCTCATGTATATTAACTGGTTTGATTTAAAATCGTTGCTTCCACGTGAGCACCACATCTGTTGCACTCGCTATTGTCCCGTCCCGGTCTTGACTGTTTATTTGTCGATCTCAGAACATTGTAGCGGATGACCAAAAGCGGTTTAAGGAGTGTTCACAGTAAGTCATCCGCTACACCGTAGCCGTGTAGTTGCTGTGCAATGTCCCACGTTATAGCTGTTCAACCGGTCCGATAGTGTGCACTCATAGATATGATCCCACAGACGTTTAGCTGAATCAGCTGTCTGATTGAGCTGTCTGGTTATGCGCTCCGATTCAAATAAAGCCAGATATATTCTGACCACTGAAGGCACTATACGTGATGTTCATTAACCAAATCGGTGGTTCGGGGTTGTTAGACGCAAGACAATCTTGCCTTTCTCAATTAAGGTTCGACTTGTTTTTCTTGAGTTTTGTGTCAATCTTTCGTACAAGCGTGCGCCGCATGCTTGTATATGCGCATGCAAATGCATGTGCATGCATTCGTGCAACCTTTGCATGCCATTCAACGATGCATGAAAACGGCGTAGCCTTATCAGCTCACTTCACCTGAACTAGACATTTTAGGGTGAGCCTGGCGTTTGAAAGAACTGAAATTTGGTGAAAACTAAATTCAATTCATCAGAGGAAAGGTGAGAACTGAACTATAGTGCCAGCGGCAAGTTGCCGCATCGCGTCGAAGCGAATGACTTCAAATACAGACAATCCACTAAAGGTCAGTACAGAAGCGCCGCGTAAGATAGAAGGTGTGCCTAATTACGACGTAGCAAAGCATCCGAAAGTAGTGATTACCGACAACGAAAGCTGCGTCCCTAGCTTGTCAGACAGCGCCAACCACGTGAATCTCAGGTTTCCGCTTACAGATGGCTGAAGACGGGACAGAGGTCAATTCTCGGATGCGTTCGATGCCGTCACTGTTGACACTTTTCCCTAGGGCGTTATGCAAATTGCTGTCACATGGTGTCAATATAAGTAATCTGAAGTCTGCGTGGAGCCATTAGCCGTGGTTGCTTTGACGCTGACACTGCCTTCCCTCTAAATGGCTGACCGTCACCTCACCAAACTGATCGCCTTTGCGTCGCTGGTTGCCATCGCCACCGCCTACAACGCCTCCACACCTGAGCCTGGCTCGCCGACAAACGCCTCGGTGTCTCCCTACGGTGTCGCCCTGAACCGTACTGCTAGTCCGGCTCCGCTGCCAACCACCGGAGAGGCACTGCAGAACTCGTCACGCTACGATCCTGACCAGAGCAACTCGACTGCTTCGAACTCGTCTCGACCTGTGCATCCGGATCACGCTGGCGCTATCAACGAAACGACACCAGCGGTGACGCCAAGCAACTCTACACTGCCTCGTCATGTTCCACAGGTCAACGTGACTGTCGAGGTGGCCAACGTGACGCTTGACTGGCTTCCGCTCTCTTCGGCGCAGCCACCGAGGAACGAAACTGACCAGGATTCGTACGACAACGACGAGTACGGCGACGCGGAAACTGGACCCCCGGAAGCCGTGCAGCTGGACGAAGCGGAGGAGACCGAGGTGCTTGTCGAAGCGGAGGAGCCGCTGATGCTGGTAAGCCCTTTCGGAGTTTTATCTTGCGTGACTAGAGACCCTACTTTCAGCTGATCCAACAGGACGCTGACAAAGCCGACGACGCTAACATTGGAAACTTGCGATCGATTCTGGGAAAGGTCAGTTCGTGCTCGGAATTCGCTTATTTGAGTGTTGTCTTTAGGCCAACACGGTGCACGTCCCCGTCGTCGAGGACCCTACGACGACCAAGAAGTTCCATGTGCCCGTAGTCGAGGACACCAGCCCGGCTGCGCAGAAGTTGCAGACGTCTATGCCTTCTACGCCTCACCACAACTCTACGAAGACGCCCGACAAGGTCAACACGGAGTCGCCTGCTTCCAGCACAGTCCACCAGAAGGGTGATCATCCTGAGCCAGAGTCCTCGACTAAGGGCGCTGTTTCTGTATCGTCGAGCTTCCTCACCCCGCTGGTATTGCTCGCTACTTTGCATTTCCTGCACTAGCGTATTTTATCTTCCCGTGCTGACGTCCAATAAACTGACCCAACTGATCTGCCCGTGATTGCTTGATTCGTTCAGCTTTGCTGTAGGCACTTATTAGAATCGGCGGTAAAATTTAACCATGTTCCGTACCCACCTAACAGGCATCAACGCTAGTTGGAAAGTACGGGAGAGTTCTTGGCTATGAAAGGTTGCCACTTCGTGGACTCTGTCGTTGCATACTGCCCATCTATTGGCTTGGTGTCTGTTTTACGAAAGTTCATATAAATGAAATAAATTCCGATTACAATGGCTGAATCTAATCGCTAAGGCTCACGAAATCGAAGTAAATTTAAAAACTTTATTAAAGAATGAATATAATCAAGCCGGAAAAGTTACACGAAACTTGCAGATTTTACAGTATGAGAGGGTTGGTAGGAGGGTGGTTGCAAAGAACTGCTTAAAAAGTAGGAAGTATGGCGGATAAGCATGGAGAGATGGGAATATGGAGGTGGCACGTTGTATTCACGAGAGGATGTCCACTGCTGGTTGTTGCCACTGGGTCCTTACTGGTGGCCGACGGGACCAAGTTCGAACAGCATGACATCCTTGCTCTCTAAAGCAGTTGGGCTTAACCTGAACGGTCGACACACACAAGTCGCTAGCTGCTAGCTAGCTACGTAAAACCTTTCTAGCACGAAAAAAGACCTGAGAAATCTGTTGCTTACCCTCGTTGAGGATCTGGAGAATCTTGTAAGCCGTGCTGTCCGATGCGACGAGCGCCATTACACGGCCAGCCACCAGCGACATCGGCTCAGCAACGTTGTGCGCAGGAGCACTTTCGGTCACGGCCGGGGTCGCTTTCTCGTACAGCTTCTTGTAGCTGTCCCACATGCCGAAGCGCTTCCTCGGACGAATGACTCCATAGTCGACAGCGCTGATCACACGACGCGGGCGGTCGCCAGTGGCGATGGTAGACGAAGCGGGCTGGCTGACGCTTGCGTCTTGCTGGTCGGGTGCTTCTTAAATCGTTATTCTTGAATGATAAATGCATTATAGGCTGAAAAAATACGTAAAATGTTCAACAAAAGTACCCGAAAACTTCGTCGTCGGATAGTGAGTCACTGGGTTTCCGTGGCGGCACTTTCCCCTCGGGCAGAAGACGCACTTCTGGTCACGGCTTCCGAGATGAACGCCGGCCTAAACGCAGTGGAATAAGTATTGACGTTGAATACTTTTGTGTTGTCGTTCGCTATTTGACTCCCAAAAGTTTTACCTGATCCACATTTGCGAGCACCTGCTTCGCGGCAAAGACGTCGGGAGCGCTGCTTGCCTCGGAAACCGTCTCCGCGTTGGCAGCCGGGATCTGCTCCGAAGGCACGAATGGGTCAAAGTAACGCACAGCTGACTCCTCGGTGGTGGTAGCCGGCGCACCGCATTCGGCCTGGCCCATGCGCTTGTTGAGCACTTCGAGAATCGGCTTCTTAGTTTGAGCAACGCAAGAAGCCGTGTTCTGAAATAATAATTAAAGTTCGTGCTTAGAATAAATCAAACATGCAATAAAGAGCTACCGTGCCGAAATCGATGCTACGAAATTGTGCAACGGTTTGCTGACTAAGTTCCTGCGAAACTGTCCGGCACTCACCTGAGTGGCGCTAGTAGCCTGAGACGGCTGCTTTGCGGGGATGATCTCGTCCCACTTTAAGCCGAAGTTCAGGCCGAACTTGTTCTTGTCGGTCGTACTAGGAGGCGCGACGAATTGCTGATCGGGCTGCCACATGTTCTCGTCCAATTCCGTGCCGTATTCGTCGGGATGAGACTCGCTGATGGTACGAGGCGGCGAAACGGTTGACGAACCGTCCGACTGCTCGTTCATTGCCGAGATGAAGCTCGCGCTGAGGCCATAGAGGCGCTTGATGGGACGAACGTTGGTGTAAACCCTTTCCGTGACCACCATTTTGAGCGACGAGTTGAGCACTGCAACCACTAGCTTTAAGAGACTCGGTTAAACGAGTTCTTGCGAATGATAGGGAACAGGCTAGCGGAGGCTCTTTTATATCCGGGGCGTTGAAAGGACATTCGGATTGGCACAATACGGACATGTCCAGTGACTCGTGCCCCGCCCTTTGGCACCAGCTTGTAACATTGGGCAGTGTGTCCGACATTGTGACAACGACCCNGCAGTTGGTCTTAAACTAGACGGTCGAAACGAACTAGGTCGCTAGCTGCTAGAACCATAAAACCTTGCTAGCTCGGAAAAAGACCTGCGAAATCTGTTGCTTACCCTCGTTGAGGATCTGGAGGATCTTGTAAGCCATGCTGTCGGATGCGACGAGCGCCATTACACGGCCAGCCACCAGCGACATCGGCTCAGCAATGCTGTGCGCAGCATCAATGTCGGTCACAGCCATGGCCGTTTCCTCGTACAGCTTCCTGTAGTTGTCCCACATGCCGATGGGCTTCCTCGGACGAATGACTCCGTAGTCGCCAGCGCTGATCACACGACGCGTGCGGGCGTCAGTGGCGATGGCAGACGAAGCGGGCTGGTTGACGCCTGCCTCTTGCTGGTCGGGTGCTTCTAAAATAACGCTATTGTGGAATGATAAGTGTGTTATAGGCTGCAAAAATACATAAAATGTTCAACAAACGTACCCGTAAACTTCATCGTCGGGTAGTGAGTCACTGGGTTTCCGTGGCGGCACTTTCCCCTCGGGCAGAAGACGCACTTCTGGTCACGGCTTCGGAGATGAACGCCGGCCTAAACCCAGTGGAATAAGTATTGACGTTGAATACTTTTGTGTTGTCGTTCGCTATTTGACTCCAAAAGGTTTACCTGATTCACATTTGCAAGCTCCTGCTTCGCGGCAAACACGTCGGGACCGCTGCTTGCCTCGGAAACCGTCTCCGCGTTGGCAGCCGGGATCTGCTCCGAAGGCACGAATGGGTCAAAGTCACGCACAGCTGACTCATCGGTCGTGGTAGCCGGCGCACCGCATTCGGCCTGGCCCATGCGCTTGTTGAGCACCTCGAGGATCGGCTGCTTAGCTTGAGCAACGCTGGAAGCCGTGTTCTGAAATAATAATTAACGTTCGTGCTCAGAGTAAATCAAACATGCAATAAAGAGCTACGGTGCCGAAATCGATGCTACGAAATTGTGCAACGGTTTGCTGACAAAGTTCGTGCGAAACTGTCCGGGACTCACCTGAGTGGCGCTAGTAGCCTGAGGCGGCTGCTCTGCGGGAATGATCTCCTCCCACTTCAAGCCGAAGTTCAGGCCGTACTTGCTCTTGCCGGTCGTACTAGCAGGCGCGACGAATTGCTGATCGGGCTGCCACATGTTCTCGTCCAATTCCGTGCCGTATTCGTCGGGATGAGACTCGCTGATGGTACGAGGCGGCGAAACGGTTGACGAACGGTCCGACTGCTCGTTCATTGCCGAGATGAAGCTCGCGCTGAGGCCATAGAGGCGCTTGATGGGACGAACGTTGGTGTAAACCCTTTCCGTGACCACCATTTTGAGCGACGAGTTGAGCACTGCAACCACTAGCTTTAAGAGACTCGGTTAAACGAGTTCTTGCGAATGATAGGGAACAGGCTAGCGGAGGCTCTTTTATATCCGGGGCGTTGAAAGGACATTCGGATTGGCACAATACGGACATGTCCAGTGACTCGTGCCCCGCCCTTTGGCACCAGCTTGTAACATTGGGCAGTGTGTCCGACATTGTGACAACGACCCGGCAACAAATGGCGGATGATTATGAATGAGGAAATCGTGTTTACGCCTCAGCCGGTCGATCGACTTGCGCAAAAGCACCCAAGTCAGTTCAAGGCGTTCGTGAATCGCTAGCCAGAGGAGAAGCCGAGGAAGGGCACTAGTGTACTCGATTGTCACGCGCCGTCGTGTTTACGAGCAAGCATCGGTTGTTGACTCGTCAATCGGCCGCTTGTTGCTCGCAAGGACTATCACGTGCGACTCGAAACGCCCGAATATTTACAAAAAATACGTTCTCGAAAGAGCTGTTGTTTTGCAGCACTGTCATTGAGCGTGAATTGACTTAAGAAAAACTCGAATAGCCAAGAGCAGAGGGTTAAGCTAGTGAGTAGTGCTGATTTCAGAAGACTGGCGGTAAGCGGCAAGGCGCACTTCATGCGCCTGACGCCGAGACCCAGTTGAAGCATCGTTTATTGCTGCTGATGCGTTGAATGTTGATGCGCTTTGTAGTAAAACATTCCGGCGGTTGAAATTACTTTGAGGGCCATTCGCGGCTTCTGAAGCGAGATACGGTTTATACCTATCTTCCACCGTACTGGTCGCGCACCCCTGTCTACTTCCCTGTAGAAGTACAGGCCAGAGCTTGACGACATGCAGTGCGTCATGCGTGACATTCCAAGCAAAGTTCCTGTCATTGTTCATGCATCGCCACGCCGCTACGCTGGAATAAACATAACCTTAGTGTCGACGCCTTATCTGATCGCCCTCACTGCGTGTTGAGATGATGACTGTGCTGGCGTTCACGAGGCGCTTTGACATTTGGCCCTGCCGCGACGCTATGCCTTTGAAGAGCGAACGTTCTTAGCTTGCCGACCGGATCTGACCTCAAGCCAGCAAAGAGCAAAACAAGAGTATCTGATGACCTCTCGAGTACAAGTTCCCGCATGAACGCCAGATGCCGACACATAAGCAACGACAGGAAAAGCAACGCTGGCCCCCAGTAAACAACCTTCGCATTTGGCTATCAGGTTTTCACTGTGAAATAATGCGGACTCCCGAAATGTCTAAAACTTTCACTGACACGCACATAATGAGAATGGAAAAAGACCTTCTCTGTCGGATTTCCTAACGCTGTTTAGCAAGTATATTGCCGGTTAGTCATAATTGCGAAGCTCACTTTTTCTCCAAGGCGAAACGAGGTCTTTGCGGCTTCCTAGAAAGAATTGAGGCAACGACACCGTGCAATTCGAGACGATTTTTTGGAGTAAAATGCGATTGGGCTCGCACTATTCCCGCAGAAAAAAGCAATTTTCAAAGAGAAACGGAAGGTACCGTAGTGATGTGAGGCAGAAGCTGACTCATGTAGCCAATTTGCATTTTCCCAAAAGCATGAATCCTCTATTGTTCTGCCGTTACTTCACCACTTTTTTATTTCCTGCGTTTTCTGCGGTCTGATCCGCGTATTTAACCAAATGGCGACCCAGACGTCGGTAAGTCTCCTGGACCGATATAGCCAGTTCTAACGACTTCACACTTTAGACTCACGAGGAGAGCATCCACATGCCGACAGTGCCCATTTACACCGACGATGAAAGTCGCTCGGCGGTCACGAGCTGCAAGCGCATCTATCTCATGCGCAACGGCGAGCCGTGTGACCGTCTGTTCCCCGGCTGGCGACTGCGAGCCTTTCCGGACCACGACACCTACCTTCAGGTAGCGACCCGAGTCGAGTGCATACTAACTCTTCGTTACAGGCCGACATGAACCAGCCCGGCCGAGTTGTGCGCCGTCCCTCCCCTGCGGATACGTTTCGAAGCGATGCACCGCTCACGCAGGCAAGCTATTCAGCGGAAAGCTCGCTTCCAAGTCCAGAGTTTAGATGGGCTCGTTATCGGCGCAACTGATTGGTCGCGCATTTGGCCAACGGCACTTGCCTATCCATAGCGTCTTCTCGTCACCTTCTCTGCGCTGCGTCGAAGTACGTGCCACGCATGGTCTCGCTTGAATTTTCGCAAAATTTAGACCGCAAAGGCCTTGCTCAGCGCGCTCTCCCAGAAGCGCAAACCGCGGATTTGCATTGAACCGGGACTGTTCGAGCCGCTGCATTTCCACTGGCAGGTATTTGAAGCAAGAAGAGTATTTCCACGCGGGCCGTCTGCATTTTAGGACAAGCGTCCAAACTTCGTAGCCCCTGATGATCTGCTGCGTCATGAGTTTCCTGTGGAAGCTGAATACACGCCCGTCTACACGGCCGAGAAGATGAACGACATGTTGTTTGGGGTGAGCAGGCTTAAGGCATATGATTTGCTTAATCTTATCTCATCAGGAGAAGACTGTGGACGACATGTACTCGCGGGTGAGCCGTGTCGCGAAACTTATCGTCGATGCTGCCCAGGAACGAACTGGAGGCGGAGGCGTTCTCGTAGTGAGCCACGCGCCAACCATCGATGCCCTTACCCGCGGCATTGTGGGTAAGTCCCTCTTGTACTTCCATACAACACCTACCTAGCTTGTTTTGCTTTTAGGCATGAAGCATAAGCCGAAGACCTGGGAGGATGTGCATGGCCTCGGTCTTAGCTACCCGTACTGCAGTGTGACGACGCTGGAGCTATCGCCGAACGGCTCCACCGACGCGAAGTGGCTGCGCAATCCGGAGGCCCTTCCACCCCTGACGTACATGCACATGTCGACGGTCGCATGTGCGCAGAGCTTTCGCGGCTGATAAGCATGCCCGCCCTAGTGCGAAACACCATACCTCCGTGTTCTGTTGTTTAAAGGCGAATAAAGAAAGTGAACAAGTCTGGCGCATGTTACCTGAGAACTGTAATCGTCGAACTGCGGAGAATAAGCGTTTTATTACACTGCACTCTAACTATGACAACCACATCAAAGAATACGTAAACATCGGGACTGTTATATTGCGCCGAGTCAGTATTCCTCGTCCTCAGAAACGTTGGTGCTATCGATGCCCACCTCCTCGTAGTCCTTCTCCAGTGCTGCCAAGTCCTCGCGGGCCTCGGAGAACTCTCCTTCCTCCATTCCTTCACCGACGTACCAGTGGACGAAGGCGCGCTTTGCGTACCTGAAGCAGGAAGGTGAGAGTGTGCCGCTGAAAACGCTGGCACTCACATGAGGTCGAACTTGTGGTCCAGTCTTGCCCATGCTTCCGCGATAGCCGTGGTATTGGAGAGCATGCATACCTAGATGGGCAGGTGGACTGTCGACTCTTAAACAAATAAGGCTTACAGCTCGCTGCAGCTTAGCCAGGTCACCGCCGGGTACCACCGTCGGTGGCTGGTAGTTGATGCCGACCTTGAAGCCGGTAGGACACCAGTCGACAAACTGGATTGTGCGCTTCGTCTTCACGGAAGCGATCGCCGCGTTGACGTCCTTGGGAACGACGTCACCGCGGTAGAGCAGGCAGCATGCCTAGAACATAGAGAAATCACACCTCATTTGCTCACATGGCATACATACCATGTACTTGCCGTGGCGGGGATCGCACTTGACCATCTGTGCTCCAGGTTCAAAGCATTGCTGCGTGATCTCGGCGACCTAAAACATCGTGTTGGATTGCACAAAATATTTGTGCAAACCGTCATCTGTTCGTGGAATGCCTTCTCAGCGGATATTATCGGCGCGTAGGTAGTTAGCGGGAAGTGAATGCGAGGGTACGGCACGAGGTTTGTCTAAAGCAACTCTTAGCGCGGTAAGCTTTCGAGTGCCAACCTGAAACTCTGTTAGGTCCACGTTCAGCGCTCCGTCAAAGCGTAGTGAGGCCGTTATCGAGCTGATTACTTGCGCGATCAAGCGATTCAAGATTCGTGTACGTCGGACGAGCAAGATCCAGATTGCGTCGGCAGATGTCGTAGATGGCCTGAAAATGGAGGTGAGGGAAGGAAGGTACAGTACAGCGCCCACTTCGTTATCCACCATAAAGGAGCAGTCGGAGTGCTCGAGGGTGGTGTGCGTGGTCAAAATGGAGTTGTCTAAATGGCAAGATCACCGCGCGTTTTGTCCAGGGTAACAGGTCACGTACACGGCTCGACGACTGCAGTGCTGATCTAAATACCGTCTGTAACGTCGTCCTTAACGTCCAGTAACCTACTTGAGGGGCAGGATAGATGCAGAACTCGAGCTTGCTCTTCTTCCCATAGTCAACGCTTAGGCGTTCCATAAGCAGCGCAGTAAAGCCAGAGCCTGTACCGCCACCGAAACTGTGGAAAATCAAGAAGCCCTAAGAACCAAATTCAACTACGCTTAAAGCGTGGATGCTTCTACCTGCAAACCACCGGTATTCTCGGCCAGACGCCTCACCCGATCCATGCACACGTCGATAATTTCCTTGCCTATCGTATAGTGGCCACGGGCATAATTATTCGCTGCATCTTCCTACGTATTGCAGTGCTAAAGAACGCCAATAGCAAACGCTACCTTGCCGGTAAGAAGCTGTTCCGGGTGGAATAGGTGGCGGTACGTCCCCGTGCGTACTTCATCTTAACCCCATGTGCTTCAGACACCTTCTTGACGGGCAAAGCCTACCAACTGGAGTCGGTTCCAGGTCGATCATAATGGCACGAGGAACGTGCCGTCCCGACGCGGTCTCTGCGAAGAAGGTATTGAAGGAATCATCTTCGTAACCTATGTTGCGCCTCAAACGAGATGTATTAAGCGATAGGCCATACCCGGGGTGTCGTCAGTGGCCATAACTCCATCCGGTTGGATCCCGTGCTAAACAGCGATCCTCAGAGTTTTCGAACTTTAGAGTCTCTCGTGCTCACTTCTAAGCAGTAGAGCTCCCAGCATGCGTTGCCCATCTGCACTCCGGCCTGTCCGACATGGATGGAGATCACTTCACGCTAAAAGCTCACTTCAGTGCCACAAAATTCAAACGTGTACCGACAAAAGAGCAGTGACCAACAAGCTACATTTCCTTCCCTAGGGACCAGGAGACGGTGTACCCGTCTTTAGAGTTAGTACTTACCGAACGGTTGTTTGGCGGCATCCTTGTATGATAGCCAAGAGACAATGCTGTGTTTCCGATGGTCGAAAGTCCACTTCGTTGTTAGGGCGAAAACAGCCATGGCCCACTTTTGTGAATTGTTTTGCGGAGGTTGCTACGAAACCCTTTTCGGAGGCATCTCCCAGGCTGACTAAGCTCTCTAGTGGCAAATGGGGCCTTTTCCTCGAGAGGGCAAGAAGGGACTTCCTCGTTAATGGCATGTCCAATACCTACAGAAGCGAAAATTCAACAGACTGCCGATCAGAAACAGGATTGCTCGTAGAACTAGAAACGTTTAGGCTCCTATGACTGGGAGGTTGCCGAAGAGAAAACGGCTACCCAAGCGAAGAAGCCTAACTCGTGAGTATCGCTTTATTGCTGTTGCAATTCGACTGTGCAACAACCTGACTGGGGCCTTACGTTCGTGAATTAGTCTGGTGAAATACGTAATCTCCTCGTGTCTTATTAAGGACTTGACGGATTTGTCGTGCTTGCATGTTTCTGGCATAACACGGTTAAATCACTTGCGCATTTGTTTTGAACGATGGGTCGCTGGCTAAATGCTTCCAGCAGTGAGAACAACAAAATAGTGTGCAGCGAGAGACGCGCTTGTTTTCGTCCGCTGCACACCCCAAGTAAACAATCACAACGCTTCCATCCAGACATTTAGCGAACGCCTAACGACTTTTTTATCGCCTTTTCTTTGGGCCTTTAGACAATCTGAGTGTTTTCCTTTCATAAAACACTAGGCCTAGTAAAGTTAGGCTAACTCAGCCCGCTGTTTTAGACTCCGCTCATGTCGACGCTGCTCAGGAAACTTGTTTTCATCTCTGAGCCTGCAACGAGGTTTGCAACATTCCTGTGAGTTTTCGATCCATTCTCAGGTACCTCACATTACTTCAGACGGATACACGGCGCTCGAGGAATGACGACGCAAGTCGGAGGCGCAGCTGGTTCAGAAAAGGTCGTCGGATGCTGGCTTCTCGGGTGCGCAGGCGCAATCTCTGGTGCAATGGCTATCGGCGGCTTGGGACGGTACGACGTTGCCGTGAATGTCTTTCATTTGTGCTGCCAATTACAGCTTGAAGGAATCCCGATTTGCTGGCGTAAGCAGCTTCCAGTTCCGCGACAAAGTACCCCCAAAGACCGACGAAGAATGGGAGCAGGCATTCAAAAGCTACATTTCTCATCCAGAGTACGAGTAAGTTGCCGTTTCGTGGTTTTTACGAATATTGAATTTCAAATCGAAATTACTTTCTTTGCAGATTATGCATGGTTTAGGGCACAAGCGCGAACCCAGAACAAAGCGAGGATGACGCTCACCGATTTCAAGCGCATATGGCGCCTCGAATTCTACCACGCGATGGCACTAATGGGCATTCCTGCGGTGTTCTTCTTGCCGGCGGCTTACTTCATGTACAGAGGACGCATGACTAGACAGCTGCAGAAGTACGTCGTCCTGGCTGGCGTGCTAATGGCTGGACAGGTACCGGAATCCGTGCGTGCTTAAACGCTTTATCGTTCGCTTCAGGCTGGATGGGCATGGCACGAATCGAAGGAGGGAATCGACCCCATCGGCCGGACTGACAAGGATATCGGGTCGAGGAAGCAGTACCGACTTGCAAGTCACCTCGCACTGGCATATTCGCAGTACATCGTGTTCCTCTGGGCAGGACTCACCGCACTTCTGAAACCCACAACCGTACGTTCACGAACGTGTGGCCAGTAAATCTTGCTCGTGTAGGTTGCGAACGTTGCCGGCGTCGGAGCGCTTCGTGCCTTAACGTGCATATCGAAGCTGGGCGTTATCTCGACGGTATTCATGGGTAAGCGAGTTGGCTTGCAGGGTCAATCGTCACTTGCCTCTTGAGGTGCCTTCATGGCCGGAACCGACGCCGGCCTGGTATACACCAACTGGCCCGCATTTGGTGATCACACCTGGTTCCCGGAAGACTTCTTCAACCTTGAGCCCTGGTGGAGGAACTTCTTCGAAAGCCAAGGAACCATTCAGTGGGTGCATCGCCTCCTTGTAAGGCTCATAGCTCCGTCGCCGAGCTAACAGTCTGCTTTAGGGATATTTCTCCGTGGGAATGGTCAGTGCCGCGTGGTACTACGGACGCCGTCTCGGAGTGCCAAACCGAGTGCGCCTAGCTCTTAACCTCTTGTTCGCCATTGCCTGGGCGCAAGCAGTAATCGGAATCACTACCCTGGTAATCGGAAACACTTGTACTTTTGGAGCTATTCATTGTTTAACCACCTATACTCTGGCTTCAGCGGTCCAAAGTGGCGACCTCAGTGGCATCCCTACACCAGCTGGGCAGCGTTTCCTTGGTGACTGCCGTCGTGTGGCTCATGCATGAGTTGCGCCGTCTGCCCAAATAAGAAGCCGCCCTGTACATAATGCACCTCACGTCATTTATTCCATGCCTACGACATTAAGGAATTTGATAGACGTTCTCATACCTTGACGCATGATAAAGAAAGTTTACCACGTAGCAAGAACGGTAGGATCAGTAAATTTTATTCGTGTCATACAGTTATCAGTGCAGTCAATAAGAAGACTTTCCAGAAGAGCTAGATGATGGTGGATCGAAAGCGACTGAACCTTGCCGCTCCTCGCGTTTCTTCCGCATTCGTCCGGCACACGCAAGGCAGACGACCAGAACCACGCTGACGACGCCCGTGACTACGGCGGCCGAGACGAGGACGATTTTGAGAACTAGTCGAGCTAAAGCATAACATTAGCGCTCAAAGAAGTCAATGATGCTGGCACAACAAAGAAAATGACTCACAGTCGTCCGGCGCATTCGGTAGGGTTGAGTTGGTGCTCAAGGTGACAGGGGCCGAGCTGTAGGTTGTGGGCACAAACGGAGATGTTGAAAGAATCTCTGTGCCAGTGCCGTTTGCGGTGGCGTCGGTCGACGATTGGAGTGAATCTCGTTCCGATGCAGAAGCTGATAGGAATAGCTGTAGAGGCGTGAAGACGACTAGAATCAGGATCATTGCGTAAAAGGTTAAGGAACCTCGGCGAAAATCAAGTCTTTCACTGCCTCGAAATTTGCATTCGTTTGTTGGCCGGGCATCTGGTGCGAGCTCAAAGGTATCCATGTTGCCTAGCTCGAAGACAGCTCGAGCCTAGTGCCGCTAGCGGACACTGAGTGAGTCGGTTTCCCGTGTACCGGATGGAAGTATCTGTTCAACCAATGTATTGCCTTTACACACATGAGCATCTCCCGCTAGGTAACCGCTGAGTATGGTACGATGATGTCATGCAAGCTTCCCGACGTGTTTTTGATGATGGTGCACACACTCTCACTAGAGCAAAGCTTGTTTCTTATGCTGGATTCGTCTCGTCGGGTAACACGTTACATCATTCGTAATCGCCTTCATGGGCATGTGGACGACCCTTAGCTTAATCCGCTTGCCAGCTCTGATAGACAAGGTGGGAGCATCTGCTTAAAAGCAGACCAGGTCGGATAACTCGTCATGCGCACTAAAATAGCAGCCGGAGAAAAACAACAGACGCGTAGTTAGGAGCTGCCTAATGATACGGCCCCGAATCGTTACAAGTGGTTTACGAGTGACCACGGTCGTTGTGCTTTTAGATGCAGGCATAACCGCAATTTGTTGTGGCCCTCTTAAGCGCTTAATACGCACTACTGCTAATCGAGATACTGAAAAAAGCTACCTAAAACAATAAAGTTTACGATACATGCTGGAATGCTTTGTTCCTACAGCAAGCAAAGATCGCTTAGCGCACAATATCCGACTGCGTGGATCACTTACACATACCGCCTGGCATCGCTGTCACGGTGGTATGGGATACTATCAACGTGTATATCCTACGATCCCATCAAGGAGTAGGTCTCTTGTATTCACCAGTAAGGGGCTTAACTTTCACAAAATGGCGACGTTGACGACATGTTGCAGCGGAAACATTACTGCGCACCGTAGTACTGTTGTACCAGTACTGCAAGCACCAAAGTATTGTTGCTACCATAGGCCTGGCAGAAAACAGATGACCGGAAGGATTATGCCAGTCTATCTTCAGAAGCAAAACACGAAGGCACTTTGTAGGTAGAATTCATTCTGCTAACCCCAGGAGGAGCTAATAGGTGAAAGAGAAAAGTACATAAACAATAAAGTCACAGGTCTCGAACAAAAAGTACGCGCGAACAGGTGACCTGATGCTGTGAACGGGGGCACGGATGTGCCCGTCTGGGCACAAAACGTGAGCGGGCAGCTTCAGGTACCAGCAGTTCGAGGAACAAGCTACTGTTCGACTAGAATATAGTTATTTGCTATATTTGTACTTTCGAGGAAGCGCCTTCACTATTCCTAAGCGTCCCGCGTTAAGGGAACGCAGACTATTTGTTCTAGACATGCGTTTAATCGAAACCACATATTTTACTTGAAGCCTACTAATTAAGCTCCGAGAAACGTTACCTCCACTTCACTCGGTAGACGTCTATGGACCGCGGTTCCCTGTATACTTTTTTCATTTGCATGGTAGCTGATTTTACGGAAGTGTAGACTACGTTACCGTATTTCCTTGAATAGAGCCCCTGGAGCTCTATTTTTTAAAGCCTCAATTTCTGAAAATTTTTAGATTGTATTAAATTTTTAAAATTTTATTTTTCGTTCTCTTAAGTCGAACTTATCTTCAAAATTGGTGTTTTATCATTATCTGTCCAAATATAGGCTTAACTTGGAGGTCAGGATACACAAGCTGGATAGCTTCGAAGCGGCTAGTGGGGCTGTATTCAAGGTGGGGCTCTATTCGAGGTGGGGCTCTATTGGAAGAAATACGGTATGTGTTTAGTTTTAAGTAGTCTCCAGATGCGCACTTGTCATGTACCGGATCGAGTTTTGTGTCGAGGATCAGTAGCATAGCCTCGATTCCAGTGATATTCGACCTGAGTTATCGATGTACGGGAGTGGTTCTTCGTAGCATGTGTTCGATAAGTTTACTGCAATGATTCATTACTTTGAAAAGACCGACTAAAGGACTCCGGAATTGTTTGTGATGTGCAGCCTAGGAAATTCTCAAAGCGTCAGTGAACACAGTCAGCACAACAAGGACCTACATAACTGCCATTTTATTCCTGCCCTGTTTGCAGAAACCAGCAAGAAGACTTGGTGCTCGCGCTTAAACACTGCTTTCTGAGGCGGCACTTTTGGCTCTGCAAAACAAAGTACGTAGTTTGAACTGTGAACTACCAAACCACGAGCCTTCGCTAGCTGGTCTGCAGCGCAGACGCCGTTCCATGTGACTGCATTCGGCACATGCTTCCCGGAATTCCACGCGCAGACGGCTGCAGATCTCGCTGCAGCGCCTCGCGTTGTTGCGCTGGCGGCCCGCCGTGCATTTTTCGCGTCGGCTGGCCGGGAAACGTTATTAATATTCCATCGCTGTGCTGCGCATTCGACGCGCGCGAGGTACGCCGGCGGCAGCAGAGCCAGCGCTATCCACGGAATGGCCTTCGAGACTCCGGCGCCCGCACGCGGGATCGCTGCCTCCGTTTCTCCAGCTGCGGAGCAAATTTGACGTCATATCGTACCCTGGTCGGCGGCCGGAGATCAGGTACACTTTTCTCTCCACTCACCGAGCGCTCCCTTCTACGGCGCGGTTGCTCCCGCCGACCCAGACGCGACTAGAGCCTTTGCGGAAACACAATTCGATTTCCGTGGTGTGTCCGGGGAGAAAAAGTTGTTTACTAGCTACGACTTTTGCCTGGTTTGCGCAGCTTTGCCCGGTTGTAGCGTGCCAGGACTATTCGTGGAAAAAACGATACCAGACTGCGAAGCTGGTATAAAGCATCGTTGCTTAACCTTCCTATGCGACGTAGCCCCTGCGCCTTATAGTGTACTGGTTGTATGCCTCAATGTGTAAGAATTCTCTGAATCATGCATAGGACTTCTACATCTGAGCATTGTCCAAATTGGCTCATCTCTGAAAACCATTAGAAAGAGGAATGACCGTATGAATTCGGGTTTCACAAGCGGGTTGCATTTTTCTCATGCATGGAACTTCAAGCGAAGTTCGTTTCCGATCCCAAGCCACGTGTGACAATCGTTACTGTCTGCACGTTGATCTCCGTTTGACTTTCTTCAAGCCAGCGGCTTGCCCTAGCGCAGTCTTATCGGAAATTTCTGCATAAGCCCTAACCGTAGCTCTGACAATGCGTGCAAGTGGGGAACAGTTTTTGCAGCCGAGCCGAAAGAAGAAAGGAATGAAAGGACGAAGAAGAAGAAGACTTTGAGTACTGCAAGAAATCCGAAATTTGTGTTAGAACAGAGATACCTTCCGGAATTCGCCTTGGTTTATAGTTGTCCGAAATATCACCGTCTGCGCGAAAGCGCCACTAAGTTTGACTTGTTATCGATGAGATTTAAGATGCGTTATCCCGCTAGGCAATTATACTGTCGTCGGGTGCACATGCTACTCCTTTTGTGCGTACCTGGGTAACTAATAGTGGATCTGCAAGCGTCTTTGAAGGGCTTAACAGAGATTCTGTCGTTTTATCTTGAGCTGAAAGAGTGTAGTGTCTCGAATAAGGCACCCGGGTTCTTCGAAAAGTGCTCCCGCACCAGCTGGATCTCGTTTTGTTGTCGGGTCGCGAGACAGCTCACTTGGCCGGTGTGAACGTTCATTGAGCGTTCCCGCCGCCGCCTCGAAGCGCGCCGCTGGAGAGTCATTAGATTGCCATTCCTGGGATTGCCCTTTTTGTAGCGCCGCCTTTCCTCTACTTCATTCTACTTCATAAGTCGTATAAATACATCTGCAGACGAAATCCCCGGAGCTCATAAATGTTTACTAGGTGTCCGCGACGAGACAGTCTCATAGTTTGACCCACGTGGCGTTAAAGGACCCGGACAAGACGGCCAGAATTTGCACGGCAGTGCTGGTATGCTGGTGATACCCAGATTTCGTCAACGTACCGTTGGCGAATGTTGGGATTCTTGTGGGGGTGAGTGTCTGTCGAACAGCCTCCGATTTGACCATACGCCTATCCTACGGAAAGACCGGGCTGTGGTCATCCGGGAACTCAATAATGCGCGGCTTTACCCTGCAGGCTTATTTTAGTCAAAGTATCAGGGGAACCCGTAAGGTCCTTCCTGTCGAACACTCTATCGGACATTTGCAGTCTATCCGTCCCTGAAGGCTTCCTTAGCCTAGCCCTCTAGATTCCGTTTGCAGTTATCCAGTTTTCAGTCAATTAAGTTATGCGATTGATGGTAGAAACCCTTAGGATTGCGATGAAGTTTTTCGTGTATGCTATGGCAAGAACCTTCGAGGTATGCATCTGCCCACGAGTGCCGGTAATGCAGCTTTGCTTGACAGTGATTGATGCAGGAGGCATCCGCTTCTCGCATGCGTCCGCATGTATGCGAGTGAGCGCAAGTACTGATGCAAGAAGTATTTTTGTTAAAGCTTTCCCCTACCCTTATCCAGCCACACAGCGACTGACCGTATGACGGTAGCGTTTGCCTAGTGCACCTCGGTTCCTCGCTTGTTTATTTGTCCTTACATTAGCCTCTCACGACGGCCCAACGTTCTCGCGACGGTTAACTCGCGCTTGTTCAGTTAAATATGCGTCCGTAACCACAAGGTGGTTCCTTGTAGGCTGAATCTGGACTGAAGCAGATCACCGCTATTCCACCGCAAACCAATGGTTTGCGTAATGAGAGCACAGCGTCCGCGGATAAAGAGAAGTCCATCGATCAAGCAAGAAGGTACAGTCGTTTCGAATTTTGGTCCAACATACGAGAAACTTACTAAGTGACCTGAAACTTACAAAGGCATCGTATGATTTACGCACATTTGCTAGCTATTTAATGATTTTGCCGTCTATGTTGATGAAGGACTCTAATTCTTTCTTCGCGTAACGTTCAAAAATTTAGTGACGGAATGCTCAATCTGCGGCAAGGGCCCTGCGGCGAGACACTACGGCAGCGTGAGCTGCTTGAGCTGCAAGAGTTTCTTCCGACGAGCTGTGGTCACGCGCATCGACACGCAATGCGAACGATTGGGACGATGCTCCGAGGAGGACACCATGCGCAGCGTGTGCAGATCGTGCCGCTACCGGAAGTGTCTCGCCAGCGGCATGTCACCCGACGGTAAGTCGATGACGTTACTTTTTTGAGTGAACTATGTCGCCTGTAATTTTAGCGCACATTCTTTTGTTTTAGCGATACATCCTCCGCACGACGCCATCGGCAGGCGCAATTCGAGGGCTTCAGAGCTTGCCAGCATGGATGACACTGAGGGAACAAGTGCGTCTAGTTCCTCGCCAGAGTTCCTCACCGACTTGGCACACGTGGACGTGGAGCTGAAGCACAAAAGGGCAGAGATGGTTCGACGGCACTGCAGAGTAAGTTCTCGGTTTTGTTAGAGCATTCCTCAGAGATTAACAACTTCAGGTTCCGCGACAGAGCGAAAGCGCTAGTGCTGAGGATTTCTGCAGCACCACAGAAGTCGAGCTGAAGACACTTGTCGACTGGACGAGCACCTTGCCGCTATTCAATGACCTTCCGGCAGATGATCGGCAAGTGTTGCTGAAGAGGTAAGCAGTGCCAACAAACGCAAACCGTACTAACGGCTAGATTCGGGTCACTGAAAATTATCTTTTTGTTTCAGCCCTTGGCATTGTTCGAAATCATTTTGCGGATTCTTCTGAACTTGCTATCGACCAGATAATCTAGGCTTATGTTACTAGAAAGAATCACGGTACCGGAGATTTCACCTATTTTAGATACGCCGTTCAACACCTAATCTTCGAGCAAGGCTGTTACACCGCGGAATCGGCAGTTGCTGATGGTTGGCACTTCTCCAACGGAACATACATTCCGGCGTCCATGAATTCGAGCAAAGTGAGTTTTCCAAAACTCAATGAAGAAGTGCGAATCACCTTTGCAGACTCCGACGAAGCAAGACCCGAGCTGGCGGCAAGACTTCCTGTACTGGCAGTCTGCGAGCAAGTGCTTGGAGCAAGTAGCGGAACCGTTACGCCTCCTCCGGTTATCTCCAGAGGAGCGTGTTGCCGTCAAGCTCCTTATGCTCTTCAACTGCGGCAACCACGAGAACCCGAGTAAGTGTATCCGAAGGGACCTACGCGGCATGAATTCCTCAGTTATTGAGGTCTGTTGGATTCTCTCGAGAAACACTAACTGTTATATCGTAATCCAAACGCGACAAGCCGATTAAGTTGCCAATTTAGACCCGGCGACGAGGTTTGTCAGCAACGACAGCCGGCGGAAGATTGTGCAGTTCCGCGAGAGAGTGATCACCGCCCTCAGTCACTTCTACGCTTCGATGAGGCAGTCCGGATACGAAGGTATGCACTCGCGGAACTATCGTCGAAAAGGAACCAGTGATTCTCATGCATGAGACGCATTGTTTTAGAGCGTCTCGGGAACGTTGTCCTGCTGATCTCAGGCATCGTCACGGTCGCTCCCTCCGTCATGGAGAGCTACCAAGTGATGCGGCTCTTCCAGCTGGTCAAGTTCCAAGAAATCACCGAGCAGCTGCTGTTCACGCCACACAGGCGGTGATTATCGGACTCCCGATGTTGGACTCATAACTTGTCGAGAGCTTATATGTTGTGTATATTATAGTTGGCGACATATCCATGAACGAAATACGAGGAATTACTGATTGACCTTGTAGGTCTTCAAAGATTTACTTCGAGGAATGATTGTAGTGCACGAATGTCCATAGAAATAGGTGGGTTACATGCCTCCAGTCACGCACTGGTAAGAACTGAAACGCATCGTGGGTGGTGGCTGCTATGGCGATCATGGTCCACGAAATTCAGCACTGTTGCTTTCAGTCTCTTCATTCAGTTCTGTTTTGTAGACACGTAACCTTCCATTTTGGCCTTTCTCTACCTCGAGGAGTGTCTCTCTTTTGCCGCGCAAGTTTTTAAGTCGTATCCCCCTCTAAGCGAGCCTGTCCACCGTACGGTTTCTATGACGACTTGCCGTTTTGTCACTTCGCGTTTGCCTCTGCGCCTCAGTCAGTTGGAAGAATGGAGCACGCAAAATGGGCAGGTGGAATGAGTAAATCACACATTCTTATGTCGTACCTCGTCGTCGTTCAAGCTAATAGCTGACACAGTCGATGAGTGCCCCTACAGATTTCGTATATTGAGTTTCTTTAGTTATGTCTTCATACAAATGGGTTGCCCACGTGGCCTACACAGCTTTCAGGCAGTGTCAGTATTAGAGAATTTTCACGGCCCTTCAAAGATTGGAGAGCGAGAGACACTAATGATAGGCCTTAGTGTCCCACTTTAACCATGTGCTCGAGCATCTTCCTCGAGACCTGACGCTATCGAAGGTTCATCTATGTCGAGTTTACCTTCAGACAAAACTATACTCTGTCTTTGGTGTGAACATGATCGCATCCTAACCTTGCATATTTGCGTGTGGTGTCGCTAGGGTCGGCTAATATTGACTGCAAGCGTTATTTCAGAATGGCAGCACCACGGAAAACGTACGGTAAGCACGAAGTGGGATTCACGGATGGGTCTGAACGACCGAGAGACACGCTCGACGTGCCCCCATCGAGCTCCGTTCTGCATCCAGTCCGTCCAGTCACGCATGCAGTGAGAAGCTACGGCCTCGCAAGCAGTCCATTCCAGCCGCTGAACAACGCGAGTCCGGCGGGCGAGTACCCGGCGGGCCCGAGTGGCTTGCAGACAAACTTATCCGAGGCCAGCTCCTCCAGTAACTTCCCAGCGTTAGGTGCCAGCTATCGGCGCCTTCCGCCGATCCACCACCCGTCCGCGCCTGCACCACCGCAGTCAATGTCGGAACCTGCGCGATTCCTACCTCCATTGTCGACAAACTTTCACCGAATCGGCACCCCACCTGCAGGGCTCAATGCGGCAGCCGCAGCCACATCCCGCGTATCGACTGCCACGATTGGGCAACTGAATCAGGCGAAGCCGCTGCCGGCCATCGCAGAGCCGTCGCCAAGTAAGTCTTATAGGTTACCGTTGCTTCACCAACCCTGGAAAGTTACCATTCTATCTCGTTAGGCGATTGGAGAACTGCTATTCTGAGGTCTTGATGAGCGCAAAACGTATTGCTAGGCCCTGCATTTAATGTCTTGAAGCCTGACCTTATCACGACGGACTCAGTTTGCACTTTTGTTCATCCGTCTCTTGCAGAGAAGAACATGAAGGAGACTTCGAAGCACCAGTCATCTCCATGCCGCATCTTCCTTCGCTGCTTCTTCGTCTGCGTGTTTCTGTCCATTCCGGTCATCATTTTTGTCATCATGATGGCCTTATCCGGCGGATTCGCTCCTCTAGAGAGTGCCAACTCGACACTGACGTCCTCATCACCAGTGACCTCAGGCAGCACGGCTACTCCGTCTTTTGAATTGCAGTTTACAACGATGGCCCCTTCGGTGAATGCAACGTTTATGGGCCAAGTAACTACGCCAGTACAGTGGCCCTGATGGTTTGCGCTGCTGAAGCATGGAATAAATGCGCTTACCTAGCCTTACTTGCAATAGACTGTAAGGAAACGTATTTTAAGCGAGTGGAAATCATCAACACGGTTCTTGGTTGTTCCAAATCCCGTGCCTTCTGACTCCTTAGAATGTTTCGGTTACGTCACGCCTCTGTCATTCCGCAAAAGGTACTTATTGGCGAGCACTTGAACCATGTTTTGTACAGCCGCCGACCGTAACGTTTGCATGACCGTTAGTTACATTTGGCTACGGCTCGTCTGCTAGCTGAAGCGCTAGCAGGTTTCAAATAAGCGCTTATGTTGTCGTGGACCCAGTACGAAACGTCGTGTACGACGCCATGTTACAAAATCACACTACTCGTAGCGTGGTTTCATAACCGTTTGCGCACAAACATGGCATTGTTTTCGTGCAGCGCCAATGTCGTTGCTAAGTTAGACACTCCATGAACGTGCAAAGCATCATATTGTTCGCTCCGAACACTGTGGTCCCCCTTGCTCTGATATATTTTGCCCGTTGCCTATAAACTCTGGCTAATTGTAGCAGACTGAGCAAGTGATATACGCCCACATACTTGCATAAGTTGGGTCACTCGGGTCCATTAGCGGTACTGTTCGAGACGCGACTGGTTGACAATTCAAGGGAGAAGGTCATGGGTTCTGCTTTGCCGGGCTTAATTATGAGGTACGTTAAGTCATACCCCAGAGTCACCATTTAACGCAAGCTCCGATAATTGTACGTTTTGCATCGACTTCTGGCTAAGATCACAAACTTGGCAGCTATTATCCGTGTGCTTTCGAAGGCGCTAGTCGACATTCAGTCTAGTACCCGCTAGAAGGTGTGTGCATGGTTCATCAAGTTCACGACATGGACCAGCAACCGCAGAGCATCCTCGTGATGCCAGCTCCGCCACCGACGTACGATGAGGCAGTCCAAGGAACGCCCAACGCCATTGTTCAAGTTCCGGATGAGGAAGCGGGCGAAGTTGACGCACTCTCTGGACATCCCAACGTCCCTGGTCAAAACGCTGGTGAAGCCGTCGTGCCGCATGCGCCCATATACGTGCCCGACACCTACAACTACGCCTACTACGCAACGCCCTTCACCACCAACGGACACGTCATTCACAAGGCCTGGGATGCGGGTAAGTGACTTGCTTCGCTTTTCTCAGTCTTAGGCGTTAAAACATGTTGTTCGCATGCGCGACGACGAGATCTTTAACACTGAGACTGATCTTACGTTTAGACGGGTCTCGCAGCAAGGCCAGCCGATGCTTTAACTGGTGCATGTTTCTGATCGCGCTTGGTGTGCTTACTTGCTGCATTATTTTCCTCGTGCGCCTTACTAACATGGAAAGACGCATGCATAAGCGAGACTAAACCTTTGTTCTAACCCGCACATATACCTTGATGGCTAATAAAAAGACAGGTAAAGAAAAACACACTAAACGGGTGTGCAAGGACGTAGGGTTAGGATAGTAGCAGTTACCCGAAGTGGTAGGCTTGGGCAGTAGACAACCGGACAGGCCTCGGATCCATGACTTTCGACCCAAAGGAAACGATTTTAACTACTTTTCGCGAAGCAAATACTAAAGTGTGCTTTTTCGTCAATCAAAAACTATGTCCACTCCTTGATATGTCTTGCCGACGCAAACCACNACCGTAAATTCCCTAACATAAGAACAGTTCTTATGTTATTCGTGGGGGTTAAAAAGTGTTCTTATGTTAGGGGTGTTCTTTTGTTAGAGGTGTTCTTATGTTACTTCGGAAGGAATTTTCGTGCCCAAGGCCCGAACTGTTTGACCCGTTATGACCCGCACGGACATAAAAATCGTCAAAATTCGAGTCACCATGTCAAGGTTAGTGACCCCTTATGAACGTATACGTATGTAAAAAACCCATGATAGCTTCACTAATGCACAACACCTCCAAGAACCCCTGACGAAGAAAAGACACGAAAAATACCGCAAATTTTGATGACTTGTCTGTTGACCTCTTGTATAAGGTGTTCTTATGTTAGAGGTGTTCTTATGTAATTTCCAGCGTCTCAAAAGTGTTCTTATGTTAGGGGTGTTCTTATGTTAGAGGTGTCCTTATGTTAGGGAATTTACGGTATCCGATGTGGTAGGCTTGGACAGTAGACAACCGGACAGGCCTCGGATCCATGACTTTCGACCCAAAGGGAACGATTTTAACTACTTTTCGCGAAGCAAATACTAAAAATGTGCTTTTTCGTCAATCACAAACTATGTCCACCCCTTGATATGTCTTGCCGACGCAAATCACTACAAAGTGGTAGCTTACAAGCTAGCGAGCAAGCGCTAAACTGATTGCATGAGTTCATTGACAAGCTCTTCTGTCGTACACACGTATATTTACAACCATTTCAATGCCTTCGATTGAATGCGACTTCTTCGAAGTCCACTGGCTGCTTGCACACGGCAACCTTCTGCTTCGAACTGCAGTCGATCACTTCCCACCGCGCGTAGTTCGGGTCTCGCACTCGCACACTGTTCTTCATTCGCACGCAAGCAACGCCGTCGACTTGCTTTGGTTCGTTCTTCGCCCAGTACTTATAGTCAAGTGGGGTTCCGTCGGTCCATGTAAAGTCGCCGTCGGTGGCGCTCTTCTTGAGGCCAATAGAAATGTCCGTGCCGGATCCTTTGATGTTGCTAGCCAAGCCTAAAACATTGGGTAAAGTTAAAATGTTAGGCTCACGCTAAAAAAGTTCATGTCTTTGTAGGCAAATACACGTACCTAGTACGTAGGCGTTTTCTGAACGGCTATGAATGCTGACCAAGTGAGCGTTTTCGGACTGGCATCGCTTCTCGTCTTCCTCCCATCCGTTCGAAGCAAATGCCTAAATTCCAAAGTATAGTCCTCTAATGCTAGGGTATCTTTATAAAGCCCAGCTTATCTTTCCAATCAACAAAACTTACGAGATAGCAGGCATTGACGTCATTGTTGTACACGAAGCTTGGGTTCTCGCACACTGATTCTTCCGTCGTGGTGGGAAGAGTCGACGTGGTCACCGTTGTTTCAACCACCGATGTGGAAGTAAGCCTATGGGCTCTTGTTGTTGACTGAGAAGAGCTGGAAGAAGTGCTTGCTTCCGTGACTGTCGTGCTCGGTTCCGTGGTAGTCGAAGACTGTTCGGTCGTATGTTCTGTCGATGTCGACGTGGCAGCAGCACTGGAGCTAGTTTCGGGCAGGGCTGCTGACGACGATGCGGGCAAAGGTTGCGAAGTGCTTGCACTTCTTGTAGACGTTACAGACTCTGACGTTGAGGTCGATGCGCCCGCCGATGTGCTGGCAGCTGCGCTGCTAGAGGTAGTCGAATCTTCAACCGGTTCAATGGATGTTGACGTAGTGCTGGCGATGCTACTTGCGCCTTCTGTGGAAGTCTGAGTGGGTGCTACGGTCGATGCCACGCTCGATGCGGCTGGATCATCCGCGGTGGTTGAGCGTGCGGTACTAGCGGACACCGTTGACTGAGAGGAGCTGGATTGCTCTGACGCAGTAGTCGATGATGACTGCTTTACCTCACTGGTCGTGGATGATGGCTCGGTAGGCGCTGGATTGCTAGACGTGCTGATGGGTGTGGCCGTAGTCGAGTCAGACGATCCCGAAGTTGAAGACGCTTGGCTGGTAGAAGTGCTTGGAGGCTCAGTTGAGGCTGAAGCCAGGGAGCTAGTCTCGGTTGGCAGCGCTGAGCTGCTGCCGAGCGGACTCGAGGCAGACGAAGAACTTGCCGACGAGGCAGCAGAAGATGTGACGTCAGCATTGGTGGTCGATTCAACAACAGTCGTTGACGTGGATGCAACTGTGTTAGAAGATGAAGTTGGCGCCAAGGAAGAGGAGCTAACTTCCGCGGGAGCAGATGAGCTGCTCAAGGAGGTACTGGACGCCGGTGAAGAATCGCTAGTCGGTGGCTGAGCGGTAGAAGGAGTCACTTGAGCCGTTGTTGACCCAGCGCCAGCCGTTGACGGAGATGGAGCCGCACTGGAAGATGTCGAGACTGCAGCAGACGAGGAGGATCTAGGCTCCGTTGGAGCGGTTGGACTGCTGCTTGATGGACTGAACGCTGATGAAGAGGACGACGACGCCGCTGATGAAGTAGTTGCTTGTGAGCTCGCTGTAGGCGACGACGATGAGGCACCCAGCGAAGTGGTTTCGGGTGATCGTGAGGTGCTTGCGGGTGCTTCTGAAGTGATCACAACCGCTTCCGTCGTCGACGAAGAAGAGGAACTAACTTCCGCGGGAGCCGATGAGCTACTCAAAGTCGAACTGGATGCCGGTGAAGAATCGCTAGTCGATGGCTGAGCGGTAGAAGAAGTCGCTTGAGCCGTTGACGGAGATGAAGCAGCACTGGAAAGTGTCGAGACTGAAGCAGTCGAAGAGGAGCTAGGCTCTGCTGGAGCGGCTGGACTGCTGCTTGAAGGACTGGACGCCACAACCGCTTCCGTCGTCGATTCTTCGGATGCTGTTGTTGTTGATGGAGGGGCCGATGAGGAGCTGGACGGCTGGCCATGCGTCGACGTTGCTTCATTAAGAGCACCTGACGTCGAATGCGCTGCCCTAGTTGTCACGGACGAAGGCGGAGCCGATTCCGATGTAGGCTGGGATGTTGACTCAGGCAGACCGGGCGTCGTGGACGCGGTAACAGATGTGCCAGTAGATGAAGATGGCTCAACCGAAGAACTGATCGGATTAGCTGAAGAAGACGAAGACCTGGTTACGCTTTCTTGTGTAGAAGATTCGGTTGCTTGAGACGTTGACGGAGTTTGGCTTGGTGTGGCACTGGATGTAGAAGACGATCCACCGACTTCAGCTGTTGAAGACGTCTTCGTCGCTTGGCTGGAAGGTGCATTTGAGGCTGGGACAGTTGGCGCACTGCTTGAGGTGAACTCCGATGGCGTTGATGACGTCGTACGCTCTGACGCGCCGGTGCTCGACGCTGAAGGCGTAGACGGTTCTACTGATGTGGTGCTTGGTCCCGCTGAAGGCGATGCTTCAGGTGAGGTAGAGCCTTCTGTAATCGGCACCGTTGTCGGCTGGCTGGTCGATGACGACGAAGATAGGGCCTTTGAAGTTGAAGTCACTTCCTCGGTCACTTTGGTTGAAGCTTGTTCAGAAGTCGATGACTCCGCCGTAGAGGTGGAGGCCTGTGTGGTGGTTAGGTCAGCCAATGTTGATGTTGAGGAGGTTGCTGTTTCGGTAGTCGTAGTTGTTTCAACGGGAGATGCGGATGATGATAATGGAGCACCACTGGTTGAGGGAACTCTAGTTGATGCCTCCGTAGACGAGGACGGGACGTTAGTAGAAGTCGACGGTTCGGGTGTTGCCGTAGTACTTGGTGCGCTTGACGAAGACGGTTGTCCAGACGAGGTCGTCTGATCATTCGTAGTCGACTGAACTGCCGTTGACGAAGATGAGGATGAGGCATCGGTGGTTGAGGACGCACCTGCAGTCGTGCCAGCTTCTGTCGGCGTAGGAGAAGACGATGATGCCGGAGTAGTGATCGGTGCCGTAGCTGGCTCTTCGGTTGCCGTCGAAGTCGGTTCCCGCGACGATGTAGGTGCTGTTGTAGAAGAGCTGGTAGTCGATGGTGGTAAAGTAGTTGTAGAGAAACGAGGTGTTGGTCGGGTTGGTATCGTCCAATTGGTGCGGTTCGACGGCATAAACTCGCACACGTATGGCTTCTCATCGTAGCAGTCGTCCGCTTCCCACTTTCCGTGTGTCAGCATGACGGCAATACACTGGTTCAACGGACCGTCCTTGGGCTCGCCTAAAGGTTTCAGTTGATGCAGAGTGTGAAATGGCCTCATGACTGGATTACGAATATTGTCTAATGCATTTCTTGCTGTTCTTCCTTGTCGTAAACGGTGGCAATGGACTAGCCAGCTTACCTTTCGCCCAGTTGGTGTACTTGAAGGGCTCTCCACTTAGCCAGCGCCAAACATTCGCTCCATGCAAGCTCTCGCCTCCGATCCAGAACGATGGCGTTGCCAGGATCTCGTACGTTTCTACACCGGCCTCTGAAACGTATCGGTACTTGTCTATTGAAGCGGCGTTTGCCTTTGTGCACATCATTTGTGCACAGTTACATAAGACAAACGTTACGTACTTCGTTGGCCAGAAGTTTGGGTTTTAAATATGTCGACTTACGTGCGATAAAGGTATTGACGAAATTGTCTCTGGCCGTCGCAAGATGTCCACCGGCAATCCTGCAGAACCTCTCTGCAGTCAAAAACTGCACCGGAACCCGTTCGTAGAGGTAGCAGCGGGCCATGTGCGTGCCGGGAAAGCCGTGAATGGTGCCATTGGGACAAAATGCTGCCCCGGCTTCAGTGCCGACGACTATCACCGATAGTGCCACGACGACTTGGGAAAGACGGGCCATCGAAGTGGACGACCTGTGCAAGGAATGACGGCAGTTCCCATGGAGCAGGCTTTAAAGGCTTACAAAGGAATTCAGCAGGTGTGGCCCACTGAATGACCTCAGCCAGTTTAACGGCCCAACACGGCCGCCTCGGCTTTTGAACTGATAAGCATGCACGTCAAAGTTCCGCTCATAATGACGATTAACATGATGTCATTCCAGAAAATGGTCTGACAATGTTCGAAATTTGTGCAATGAGGTAGACATAAATTTGTGCTAACATTTACTGAACATACAGGAACAATAAAGAAGGTGCATTTTGCGTATTTTGCGGTACCAAAGGATTCTTAAAAACACACCTGCTAGACGCCAACGCTGTTTTAGGTAGGCATGCGGAACAGCGAACCCGCTGACCAAGATCCAAATCTAGGGGATACGGACTGCTTCCTTAAATTTGGCTTATTTTCTGGAGCTTCCATACATCCCAAGGTTACTGGGGAAGCGGACATCAAAACTGGAGTTTTGATGTCACGTACAAATCATAACCGAGACATGTCACATACAAAAGTGGTAATCTAGTTTGCTTGCTGTAAGTTTGCCTTATACAAGTATTGCTGCTTCACGTGACAGAAACGCCGGTTTGTTCAGCGAAACATCATGGTTATTCCACCGTAGTCCCGGTTACGTCAACGTCGTTTGACATCACCGAGTTCCGTTATAGTCTCGTTGAGTGATAAGGCCACGGACAATCTACCTACCTCCGCAAAGCAATAACCGCTGAAGTGATGTTGTTTTAATGCACGCGAGTGAACGCCCCACACAGTGGTCGATGAACGATGAAAGTAGCAGGGCGCAGACACGAAGGAAGACACGAAGACACGCAGACTTGCTCCAAGCCGCCGGTATCCGGAATGGTGACCGTTCCCATGGGTCAGCCTTTAAAGGCTCCAAAGAAAGTAACTAGCAAACTATTCGACAAGGTATGCTTGGGATGAGTTTACCTCTTAAAAGATACTCAAAGGTTAATGCGTGACCGGTATTCCTAACGTACAGCATTGATAGGACAGAACGATGTGTTACGTCACGCAACGCTCGATGTGCTCTGCCATTATCGGAAGTCGGGTAAACTCATAGCATCCTGCTGTTTAACCTTAATGCGTCTGCCGTGACCATTTACTGAGCAAACTCTATGCGGAACCAATGAGCGGAAGCTTGCCTAGTTTACGCTGGAATCGTACCTACGCATTTTCCTGGCTTCCCACGGCAGCTTTCGACTCTGCTTTTGCTGAGAATCCTTTCCTTATACACTAAAGCGCTGGTGTGTGTTCGTTCGCAAAAAGTTTTCGCGATCGCCCCGACTTTGGTATCATTCGATAGGGCTTCTAAGGTAATGTAAAACTGGAAAGTTTCAGTCGGATCGGTCGGCTAGAAAAAAAGTTATGATCGACCAAAGTTTCAACTCCTGGCTCCTGCCTACATGCCATAGCGGGCCCGCTATAGCATGCTTCCCCTGCGTACAAAAAGGCAAAACTTCATCTGATTTGCGGACCTAGGGGGTTTTCCTGCATGGAGAATCCAAAAATAGCGTTAATTTTTGTAAAGGAGGTATGTTGGAGGGGGTAAGGGGGGGGGGTCCCATGCTTACATGCCATGGCGGGCCCGCTATAGCATGCTTCTCAGGCGGACAAAAAGGTAAGAAACAAGTAAACCCCGATAGCGGCGCCGGCTGCGCGAAGCGCAGCCCAGCCGCTAGTATACACTAGGGGTCGGCTGGACCTATACAAAACCAAACTCAAAACCAAAATGAAACAAAACCAAACTAAACAAAACCAAACTAGAAACAAAACAAAACTAAAATAACAAAACAAAACTGAAAATTACAAAACAAGAGCGTACTTTTGTTTTGTATTCTGTTTTGATATCTCAAAGCAGCTAATGCAAAAAAAGCTATGCTAAACTGTACTTTTGCAAAACCTATATGACTTTGGCAAAATTAAATAAATAAATGTTTGCAAATGAAACCGTGCACTGGGGTGGCAAATCTTTACTCGCCAAAGGCAAGGCTTATCCTACAGATCATAGCCGAGTACAGTGAAGGAACCTAACCGGCAATTACGGCAAGGCACCGGCAAGCACGAATGATGGGAGACAAAGGGCAACTGTTCAGTAATTGTAGTGGATG